>JAFMSR010000018.1:38575233-38600890 GCA_022818135.1 Saxidomus purpurata
ATTGGTATTAGAAATAACAGCCTGTGTACTTTTTGTAACATACAAAGTGAAACTGTTGCACATTTGCTATGGGATTGTCAATTAACTGCCCTATTTTGGGACAATGTAAAAAGATGGATAAAGGATAACATCCCTAATTTAGATTTGAACTGGTCCAAGCCTGATGTCATCTTGGGAAATGAACTGTTTAGTAGAGCCACAATAAATATAATTATGGTGGCTAAATTATCTATATATAAATGCAAAATGAAGAATACTGTTCCATCAATTCAATTATTTAAATATGATGTTAAAGTAATGTTAAACACAGAGTTGTTCAATGCAAAAAAAGAAAACAAATTAAAAAAATTCAATGAAAAGTGGAGAGAATATTTGACTCGTCTTGAAAATGATAATTAACTTTACATTTGTTTTATATACATGAGGTCCGTTGTTTCCAGCACTGCCCTGCGTTGCCTTATTTTTTTTATCTTTTTTGTGAACAAAGTTCGAATCACAGTGGTCTCTTACTGACCTTGTTTCCTTTTTAACTCCTTTCATATTTTTTTTGTTGTATCAGTCAAGTCATTCATAATGTTAATATCTATCAAGGAAAAAAAACACATTTCTGTGCAAGAGTTGTTTCCCTTATATTGATAAATGCTTCAAGCACTATGATCCCTAACCAAGTCTTGTATTTCGCCTTTCGATTTTTTAATTTTTTTTACTCTTCCATCTGGCAAGGCTTTTTTTTCAACAATACAAACATAATTAGAGTATCTTTTTCATAAAAAAGTATTTAGTTGACATTCATATATTTATACTGTTTTGTTTTTGTTTATTAAAAATAAGCAAGTTAAATGATCAAAATTGTCTCCATTATACAACTACCCCTGATATATGTATTTTTGCATCATTCTATTAAATCATCCAAACCCTAGGGAATAGTAGTGAAAGAAAACTTTTGTGAATAAGAAATTTCTAAAAAAAAAATCTACACTAATTTATACCTTATCTTGCTGTTAAAAAGTGTAATCTTAGTAGTATAAGATAATATTTCTGCTTCTATATGATGAATCTTGTTTAAACCTTATATGCAATAAACGGTGTTACCAATATGGGGCCTCAAAAGAAAAAAAAAGATTATCTTCGTAAAAAAATGGAAAAGCCGACGACTTCGTACATGTATATAGTTTATTTAAGTTTCTATTTTCAATAAGTTTAATAACTAAGTAGAACTTCTTTCTTACTAAATGTTGTTTTCAATTTTTGTGTTTCAAGCAGATTTCTTAACCAAGTTGTATTACAGCTTGTACAATATAATTATAAATTTAAGATTAATATCTACATGTGCGGCAGAGCTGTTAAGCTATTGCGTTTATATAAACTCGAGGCCTTAAAATAAGATAGGACAGCTGATGAAAGTTCATACACTACCTTTCAGATACTCCCATTATTGATTGTATTTGTGTCAATATCGCTACATATATACCTTCACATATAACGGAAACAACAACTATTCCTTTTTCTTAACAATGACAAATGTTGCGGAGGATACTATTGGATGTTTAACTTTCTTCGTAAATGGAAAAAAGGTAAGAATATTTGCATTAAGAAAAGAAATATCAAATAATTCAAGCGGATTTTTTGCATTAAGGTAGGTCAGTACCTTTAGTCGGTAAAATTAAAAGTTGTCACATTTAGTTAAAAATTGGTACATGCGTATTTTGTGCCCATCTGCGTTGCATGGTAACGTTTTTATTCACATGACGTCCAGTGACGTCATTTAACAACGCCATCTGGCGACAGCGTACCGGAAGCATACCGTCATGTGGTTATTGTTATGTTATTTTGTCATTTGTGGACCTACTTTTATTTTTCAACGTTTGCTATAATACTTGCAAAATATTCTATCTATCGGTGTGCAAACTGTTACACTTTAGTTTAAAAAGTATTAAATTTCCGTCGAAAACGTACAGAAAAACGTCAGAAACAACATTTTTCTGCTCCATGAATTTTGGCATTTCGGAGAATAACCAAAAAAGTAGACGGTGAAAGATTTTGAAATTTTGACAATTTACTATTTTTGAAACTGAATAATTGAATAAAAATGGGATGTGTTCGGCTTAGATTTTTCAGAAAGCGCTCTTGAATAATGTCACTGCAACGCGAAAAAGTGACGACGCTTTTAGGAATAGGTATTCCGTAAACAAAGTGATCGTTTACGTACTCAAACAGTCACTGGACTCATTTTTTCATACGTAACTTCCGAAAACTCCCAATATTTTAAAGGATGGAAGAAGCAATTTCTCAATATTTCATTTATTACCTATATATTTATGGAAACATATGGAACTTTCATTTTCCCCCGATAATCAATTAGACGCGGTTTTTACACATGAAACAAAGATGGGAAATATTGGTTTAATCCTTATAAATCAAAACTGTTTAATTAATCGTTTTTGCTTCGGTCAGACAAATAAATATTATTTTTTCTCTTGATAATGGTGTAAAGTTTAAAAAGATTAATTTGGTCTTTCGTCTTCCTTTTTTAATTCAAAGAAGTACCACCGCATTTTCCGTATGAAATGTTAAGGCTTGCATGACTTTTAGTCAATTTGTTGGGTCATTTGTCTCAATAATTTGACCCATATAAAGAACATCATTTAAAAGATGGTTTTTGCTTCAGTGATATCGGCAAGGGAATTATATCAACTACAAATTGGTGTAAAAATAAATAAAATATTTGTAGGATTTCGCTTACCTTTACAATATTTTAATAAGCACAGTCACTTAAAAATGTAATCGTAATACAGATCGGGTGCGTTCGCGGAAATAATATAAAGAGGAAAAAGTGAACGATGATTGTACCGACTTTAACAAGTCTCTGTACCCTTTATCCATGAAATGTGTAAATTGAATGAGTGAATTAAAAGGACTGCATTTGGTTAAAGTTAGATCTGTATTGTAGCAAGTTGACTTATTTTGACACTTGTTTTAACTCTACGTAAACAAGCAGATGTAACACCTGTTAAAAGAATTTGTACATAATTTTGACACATTTTCACGGGAAATTGTCTTACATTTTAAATCATAGACTGGTGTAATGTCACACAAACACACATGCGTATGTCACTTTCAAATTGTGACGCTTAATTTATACAAAGAATTTGTTTTCAAAGTCCGTTCTTCCGGGCAGATCTCACCTGTCATAAATGTGATGTTTTTTTTTTTATTCGGGCACAGTTTGACAATTGCCGACAATAAATGTATGCTTTATGAACCTTTGTGCTTGTAGTCGGTTTTGCAGACATTAAATTGTAATCTAATATGCAGTCTGCACAATGAGGGATGGTTTAAGATATTACATCAGGATTAAATTACTGTATTTAATATGAAGAAGCCGCCATACGCTAATGTGAAAGAAACCTGACTAAACTTTAAATTGATGAAAGTTTAAAATCTATCACGACATTTATTGGTGCATGATGATAAAATTTCAATTTGATTTTTTTTACAAAGAAAAAGCTGGGACGAATTATTGCTCCAGGAAAAAGGCAACTCGACACTTTAGTAGCACAGTTGAATCAAAAGCAGTTTTGTCCGCTCTAAATACTAGTAAATACGAGTACATGTAATATCTTATCTTACTTTTTATTCACTTCTCATGAGCTTACCTAATACTTTAACACATTGACAAACAAAGTATACTTCTGTCAACGATTCTTACAGGTATTTACATTTACTCCATCATGTCACAGGTAGTTATTTAATCTTGTAACAGTTTAACTTTATTCACTTTGTGTCTTGACAAGTGCCATATCAGATGAAACAAACAAACAAGAGGGCCAAGATGGCCCTATATTGCTCGGTCAACAATAGCAGACAGGGTCAATTTTGACCTTGGGGTCATGATTTGAACATTCTTGGTAGAGGTGGTTTCAGAGATAAAGATCTTTAAAGTTTTTCCTATATAAGCCTATGTAAAATCAAGAGATCCCCGAGTGGGGTCAATTTTGACCCGGGTCATGATTTGAACAATCTTGGTAGACGTTCACTAGACAATGCCACATGCAAGACATCTAAGCTCTAGGCCTTGTGGTTTCAGAGTAGAAGATCCAAAAAAAAAAACCATATATAAGCCTCTGTAAAAACAAGTGACCCCCGGGCGGGGTCAATTTTGACTCGGTGATCATAATTTGAACAATCTCAGTAGAGATCCACTAGGCAATACCACATGCTAACTATCTAAGCTCATACGCCTTGTGGTTTCAGAGAAGATTTTTTAAGTTTTTCCTACATATTTCAAAATAATCCCCTAGCTTCTACGCATAGCGCATTTATCTCTGTCCTGTAGATTTTACGCACGTGTAACGTTGGCGTCAGGCGCACGGGAAACAGTACTGTGACTAATTAAACGAATTGACGTTGCTAAAATATTTGCTCTTTAAACATCTTAAAAAACATTTACATAATACTTTCTTCTTGAGTATGTAAAACCATTCATTAGTTTTATGTTATAATAAAGAATTCAATGATAACACATATCAGTGTCAGAAATGCTAGATATCCTGGTGGAAGAACGCCTGCTTCTAATGAGAGAAGTAGCGTGTTCAAACCACGTCGTACCAAACAGTGACAACCGGTACATAAATCAAAGAATAAAATGAGCCTTCAATTTTACAAGGTACTGTCAAATTACTTTCATAACATGTAATCATTAAACTTTTGAAAATGTGGCGTGCAATTAAAACTGTCTTTCGTTTGTGTGTTATTTCATCAAGTAATTTATAAAACGTGACGCGTATCCTGTTTTCTTTTCAAACGCATTCAAGTGTAGTTTTATTGTATTTCAATGGTGTACTTACGAAGATCAGAATTGTAATGATGATTACATACAGACTGCAGGATGTTTTGTGCTTAAATAATGATATTTTTCTGCCTACAAATGGTGCAATTATCAAATAAATTAGATCCATGTTTGATACACGAATGTCATATGAATGATTTATTTTATAGATGGTGCAGGTGTTATAAAATCCATATCCTTTTGTATATATCATTATATAAACACAAAAAAAAAGAAACCCCCCCAGAATTTTAAAAAAAAAAATAAACAAAAAAAAAAAAAAAAAAAAAAAATTAAAAAAAAAAAAAAAAAAAAAAAAAAAAAAGTTGTTTTTAGTTTTCCAATCCGCACTCATTTAATATACAAAATCGAACGTAATAAACTTTGAATATTGCTTTAGTTACATCACATTAAGATGACCGTCTTTGGCAACTTTTTCATAGTGTACGTTCTTACCTGGGATCCAAACACTTCGCCTTAAAACATTGTCTCGGAGATTACAGTAGCTTGGCAATCTACTTGATTAAAAACAACCACTGAGACAGTCGACTTTTCCATGCATGTACATGTATACTAAAACACTATATCCTGCTGCTATAAATATGTATGTTACAATTTAATGACGAATAAACTATAATTATATTATGTTATGTTATAATCCAGAACTAATATAAAATTGGAGTTAATTTTGCTGAAATAAAAGCCAAGTCCGACTTTCATTCTTTCCACAAAAAAGAGCTATTTTGACCAGTTTCAGCAAGCCAAATTTCGTAACATTTTGAGTCGTAACTGTACATGTAATTCAAAATTGAGGAATTAAAAAATTAAAGTCACCTGCAAGTAGGATGATCCTGGATTTTAGGAACTGGTTGAAGTTTCAGGGATAATCTCTGTTCATAACATTTTTATCTGTCATCAAATATTTACAAAGTAAAATACTATCAAGTTTGTGCAGTTAAAAAATCTGTCAAAGTATTCGACTTGCGCACAAGATGATTATGTTTTCCTTTTATTGTCATAACAACAAAATAACTGCAATGATGGAATGCATTCTCATTGCAAATATTAAATAAAACCACCCAAAACATCACTGTAAAGTTGAATAATATTTATCATTTAAATTGTTTAAGAAGGCCTCATTGTATATAAGATTTATCACCTATGTACTGCACTTAATATTTGTTATGTCTGAATGAGTTACCTTCTGAAAATAAAGAGATTATTATTATTATTATTATTATTTAGTTAATAGGAGATGCCGCGGAAGTGGGACGAACTATTTGACAGACGGACGGATGACAGACGCACGATGGATGGCGAGTGGTGTGAGGGGTCACTGCGTGCTCAGGGTGAACTAAAAATACAGGAGAAAGTCAATTTATACGAATATAATTCAGTGCTAACTCGCGAAAACCAACGATACACTTTATATAATTTACGAGAGCATAAGACGTAACGGGAACCTTAGAGTTAGTGAAATAGTGTCGTACGTAGCATCCTCATAAACGCATCCGTAAGTAACGTACGACTTACGATCTTTTCGATTTCCCGGCCGCTGATCTCAGATTAGCAGGACATTTCCGTGCCTTGATTGGAAATCAGATATTTTACGTTTTGGAATATTTTTCATCTAACCTTAAACCGATTTGTGTAATACTATAGTGGCATATTTCTACCACGAGATGGCGAAATAGCTGTGACGATAATGTCAAAGTTTTCTAAAAAGATGATCTTAAAGTTTGAAGTTTTTTTTAAAATGTTATTTCGATAGTTATATACCATGAAAAACATTCTGAATGATGTTCGGCTGCGTTACCAACTGTGCCAACCAGCATCGATATAATCATGTCCTCCCGTTTAGGCCGTTGTATTATTTTGTATATACATGTATACTCTAGCTCATCTCACAACGGCTGTAAACCAATTTATATGAAAGCACTGTGAAATAATAAAACAAATAATGCTAAATTAAGAAGATACATGTAGATCAAATGTATCGAATATTATTCAAAGTTTAGATGGTCATTTCTTTCAGTTTTGTTGTGTAATGTCATAACTTGTTGACTTTTTTCGGGACTATAAAGAGGCTTACTACGTTTCTCGGTAAAAAAAGATGAATCCTTGGTTATATATACCTGGAGAACATCAATTATTTGATCATATTTACATAGCAACGGGGAGTGTGGCACTTCCGTGTTAAAAAAAGTACAGAGAATAGAAATTATCAGTGACATGTTGTCATGAACTGAACGTCATCTCTCAAACGTCGTTCTTTTGACGATCAAGTGGTATCATTCATGCGTTATTTGTGAAAAATCTAGGACGAAGACGTCCTGTTTTTATTTCATTAATTGTGTTCAAATATCATTAAATAAACACTGTCAAATTTACATAAACTTTTACCGTCCCGATTTTGAAATGTTTTGTAAAAACGGCAAAAAAGCGTTGAAAAACGATAACGTTTCAAACGTTATTTCAATTGCTTTAAGCGGAATCATGACATGCTTTGTGAAAGAGAAGGAAAATGTTTTCTACTTTATATAATAGATGTATAATACATTTTCTGATGACTTTGTTAGAATTTACAGAAAGAAAATATGTTACGTATCAATAAAGCTATATGAGAATAACTTTATGACGGGATGGTTCCGGTACGCTGCCACTAGAGGGCGTTGTTAAATGTCGTCATGTGACGTCACAAAAATAAAAACGTATCCATGCAACGCAGATAGTCACGATATACGCATGTACCAATTTTTAGATAAATGTGACAACTTTTAATTTTACCGACTAAAGGTAATGACTCACCTTAAGAAATGAAATATCAAATATTTCAAGCGGATTATTTTCATTAAGAAAAGAAATATCAAATATTTCCAGCGGAGTTATGATGAGTAACATTCCGTTACTATGACCATCGATGGGTGTATCTAAATAAAAATCTGGATAAATATCTGAATTTAATTTAATTCAGTAATGAAATTAAATATAAAAAAAAAACATTTAAAAATCAAAACTGTACACCAGGTCATGGATATCCTCTCAGTTGAAGTATACTGAAATGATTATAATATGAGGATATTTTGGTTTCGGTGTAAAATCCCCCCCCCCCCCCCACGTATAATTTCACCGAGTACCCAAGCGACCCAGCCACGAGTGAAAATGACTACTTTGGTGTTCACGAGTGAAATTACGTGAAATTACACCGATACCAACAATTTTTCTGTTTATTTATGGTTAAAACTTTTTTTTATTGAGTTTGTTTCTATAAAACATTGAAAATCGCGGGAAACGTCATCAGAAAACATAGAACAAATGACGTCATTTAAACGACGTCATCGTCGCATGGTCTCCAGCATTAATAACGCTCGGTATACTTTTTGACGTAAATCCGGGCTAAGATTGTAAAACGTGAAAAATAAAGGAATGGCACCCACTGTTTCAAAACTGTGGATTATCACTTTTATTTCACTGAGAAAACTCTATAATTCACTGGAAAACATAAAATAAAATCTTTATCTTGCTTTTATCATAAGTCAACTCACTTGAAATAAGTTATAAAACTCTTGAAAGTAATTTAAAAGTTTACTTGAAAATCGTATTAAAAATAAAATTGGTGTCCAGAAATTAAAAGGTTAATATCATATTTAAATGCAGTACTAAACAATAAATTAAATTCGATGACTCTTTTGCGTTACAGATTTCAGAGAATCGTCCAGATCCAAAGTCAACGCTTCTGCAATACATTCGAAGGCAATGTATGTCCTTTTACTACTCTGTTATTTTTTAATCACGCACTCTGTTATTTGCATGCTATAGAATAGAAAATATTTAAAACATATATACATACACTCAGATATTATAAAATACTATAAACTGTATGATTGTTTGTATTAAAGTGACATTATGCTCATCTTACTGCACATAGTGTATTTTTGGTGACAGTTTTATAAAAGTAATTTTCGGTTGCTGTGCATTTAAATGTGTTAAAATAATGATAATGCCGCATTAATATTTGAAGTTGGTGCTTTAGAAATTAAAAAAATGGACAAATGAAATAATAATTCCTTCCTTGGCAGTGATCTCCCTTGTGTTATTAGTGTTGCTCGGCAGTGGAAGGGAAGCTACTCCTGCATGCATTTGTTTATTTCTTAAATTGACTCTCCCAGTCAAAATAGGAAAAGTAATATTTGGAAAGTTATTATTTCATACTGGTAGCAGGAAAAGTTTGTTGTATTGGGTTAAAAGTTATTATTTCCTCTACCCTTTTCACACACACCTATTTCAGCTGGAATTTTACTTCAAAAAAAATGTGCATAATGTCACTTTAAGTAACTTGAAATTAACCTTAAATATGAAGATTCTCCGGATAAAGATTAAAGAAAATCCGTCAAACAGTATTTTATAAAATAATGTTTTCTTCTAATTTTTGTTGAGCTGATCCGTAATGGAGCTAAAGAGCACCCTTTTAATATTTCATAATCACTTTAAATGTTGCAATTATACTGGGACTTATATTACGAAGAAAGATGCCATACTGTTGAAATTGACGTTCTTCGTACTAAAATTTCCTAACACTTACTTTTGAAATCAAATAAAAGTGTAGTACTATTGTTTTATGGAACTGAAGACATACGCTTTGTGTTAACACCCTTTCGTGAAGACGCAACACAAATACAAAATAACAAAGCATACATCAACATTGCTTTAGAGTAAATATAACATATACATCAGACAAAATATCTAGACAGCAGTACATGTATTCAAATTATTCAAAAGTATTTATGGTACATGGAAATACTTTTTACAATTTGAAAAGTGATGTTGCATCCTGTTGCAAACAACTGGGAACAAGGGAGAATAAAATGAATATGAACATAATTGCATAAATGTATATAGTGTTGAGGAAAGTGAATAAACTGGCCAGATACAATACATTAAACCTTTTTGTGAAACAATTCTAAACTACATAGAATAAAATGTATGCTGTTATAAGTGCGTCTTTAGTTTCAAATATATTCTTTAACATACATGTTCGACTTGCATAAAAAATTGATACGTGTTTGTACAAATTTTACAGCATTTATACTAAACTAAGTAAAATTTATGAAGGCCGTACTCTTTTAAATTCAGAACATCAACTTTTAAATAAATTTTTAAATAAATAACTACTCTAAACATTTTGACAAACACATTTGCTTAGTTCAGATAAAAATTCAACCTCATACACTGTTGATGAAATTAGGTCAACATCGTTATCATAATTTGCATAGCTATTGTGAAGGAGTAAGTCCTGAATCATCACTACACAAATTAAAGCCTACTCTCTACATTGAAGTCAGAAAAATATATCATGGCATTGATTTGAATTCTAAAACTAACACAATAAGTAAATGCATTTTTAGAAAAGAACATACAATGTAATTCGATCCGTGGCCGAGCGGTTATCATTGAAATCAATTCAACCTATCACTTAGTTTATACTAATTTATTTATTCTCGATTGCGAAACAAGTTCTTACAACTTATATTAATCGCTCTCGAGACTCATTCCAGATGGAATCAACCTCGAAGAGAGAGAGGCAATGTGGAATTATTTGTGTCTTGCCTAAGGACACTACCGACATGGCGATGGAAGGGATCGAATCCGGAGCCACTATCCACTTTCATTGGCTGTCGGTCATGAGTTCGAGCCCTTCTATGGATCTTGTCTCTTTATGTGAGAAAGTTTAAAGGAGGAAAGCGGTAGCATACTCATGCAACAACAACAACAACATACATGTACATGGATATAACAATATCTGCTTTGTGAACAAAACTAGCTGTTCGATCAATAGCTGTAACAGCTGTCAATTAAGGTTTAACGGCGCAGCTGAATGATTTACATTGTACCAGTATTTGTTGCAGTTTTTATGTTATATCAATATTCTATCCATAAATTAAAGTGACATTATGCTCATCTTACTGCACGTAGTGTATTTTTGGTGACAGTTTTATAAAAGCAATTTTCGGTTGCTGTGCATTTAAATGTGTTAAACTAATGATAATGCCGCACTAGTATTTGAAGTTGGTGCTTCAGAAATAAAAAATTAGACAAACAAAATAATAGTTCCTTTCTTCGCAGTGATCTCCCTTGTGTTGCTGTAGTTGTTGGTAGAGATTTCGGCAGGCAGTGGAAGGGGGGCAACTCCTGCATGCAGTTTTTTTTATTTAACTGACTCTCCCAGTCAAAATAGGAAAAGTAATATTTTGAAAGTTCGTACTGGTAGCAGGAAGAGTTACTTTATATCAATTATTATCAGCTGTTTATCAACGGTGTGGTAGCGTCTGATAAAATAGTTGTTTATACTCATTATAGTATTCATATGACAAACATAAAACATAACTTTTACATAGAAGCTGCCTAAAGAATTGGGAATAACATTTTATTGATAGAAGTAATTCCATTTAATGTTAGTAGCAAAGACTCAATGTAACAACCCGTGATCTATTTAACCGATTTTCATGTATCTTTGTACACAAAGCAGTGCAAAAATTGTTATATTTTTATTATCTTAAAGTCATATTAAAATATTTTAATTTTACAGGAACTGTTTGAGCTACGTACATGTATAACACTAAGACTCAGAATTCAAAACTCAACCTATCAAAACAGTTACACACCACTTGCCGATTGTATTTTCTATCTTCGTTATAGTTATTCTCACTCTTCGTTTTTGTTCTAGTATGTTTACCAGGAACGAAGGAAGGGTGCGGTCAGGGAGGTTGCGGCTCATGCACAGTGATGGTGTCAAAATATGACGTCATCAACAAATGTATACAGTATCCTTGTTGTTAAGATGTATGATACGTGCTTTTGTGTATCCATTAAAATTCCATCAATATCAGGTCATTACATTTACATAGCTAAGACATAAACAAAGTGACTTGAATGAAATCGCATCGCCAAAATCAAACTGAGTAGTTTTAAATATTACTAAACGATAGTTTATAGTATATGCAACAGAAGTAGTCAGTGCTTTACAAATAATTACAAAGTTAACAAAATTATGAAAAAGGACATTGCGAATGACTGATTAGATTTTAATTGATTTTCGCATTAAATCATTAAATTTTCTATTAAAATGAAAATATGAAATTATTATTGAATGTCAAATTACATAGTATTTTTATATTGTTGTTGTTTATTTTCAATATAACAATGTGAAATGGTGCACAAATACATAGAAACGGAACAAATTAAACAAGAGTTCCAAGATGGCCCTATATAGTTCACCTGAGTACATGACCTACTTATGGCCCAATCGGATCGACATTCAACCTGAATTATATATCATAATATAAGCATTCTGTTTGACCTTGACAAAACAAACATACTGGACAATTTACATAATGACTGGCTATACATATGACAACAAGAGTATTAACAAAGGGTTTTTTTATATTTGACGTGATGACCTAGTTTCTAATCCCAGGTGACTCACAGTCAGTCTTCACCTAGATATTTTCAAGACAAACACTCACTTTATGACAATTGGGTATTCAATATGGCCTGCAGAGTGTTAACACGCTTTAATTTCTTTTATTCTAGTAACCTAAATTTTGACCCGAAGTGACTCAGTTTAAACATGACCTAGAAATCAATGAGTCAAACGTTCTGACCAATTTGCATGATGTTTTGATAAAATGTGGTAAATGTGACCTCTAGGTTGTTAACAGGGGTTTCAATGAGATTACCGTATGACCTAGTTTTTTTATTTCCGCGACCATGATCCAAACTTGACCTAGAAATCTTTCCGCCAAATATTCTGACAATTTTACATGACGATCGGGGTCAAATGTGGCTTTACACAAGGTTAAGACGAACACACAAACATACAGATTGACAGACGACGGACATAAGGCGATCAAGTAGCTCTCTTGTGTACGAGTATCCTCAGGTGAGCTAAAATTATACTTTAACCATTTCGTTTTGTTGATTCTAGAGGAGATATTCTAAAGTTAAAATTGTTGGGACATACTTATAGCAATACATTTTTTTGGTCAGTAAACTACACGATGAATCACTAATGCTATGCCACTGGTGTATTCCAGGATATCTATGACAATCAATGTTATTAGCATAAAATGAGACAAAGTCTTACTATTTTCTTAGCGGTCTTATGCATTATGCTGTCAACGCATGTTTGTTTCCCCTTTGTGCCGCGCATGGTCTAGCCATCACAACGGTCGAGGGAGTCGGAAACCCGGCTACTGGATTACATGCTATACAGGTATTATATAATAAAACCATGATTATTGTCCTATTGTCCACTACTTTCGAAGCATGTCCATTATCACAAGCATTCAGCTAGCCCTTTTGTAGATGAGACAGAGGGCTTTACTTCGCGACGTGTAAGCATATCATGAAATTTCGCCTTGGTGCAGAGGTAACGCGGTCGCCTCAGGGTCGGGGGCCCCATGTTGGTCCCCACCAGTGCCCAAGAAATGGGAGTGTCCTTAGGCATAAATATAATATTATTAATATAATTTATTAATTCTTTTGTTAAACCCAAATTTTCAACACAATATGGTCACATCCGATGCAGTATGTCATAATTCTGAGAAGACGCCCGTTTCAATTCGAAATTTAAAAGATAATTTGATTTGGTGTTAGTAATATGTCTTTAATTAATTATGTTAATGGATTCGTACTTATGGTTATGCATGTGAAATTTACCGACTATTGGCGTTGGCAGTGAGACAAGTAAATTTTGTCACCTACTGCCTTAGCTGGCATCTGAAATTCGTTCACACGCGTGTCCACATGTTACATCAAAAATGCACTTCAATATTTAATGCTTACGATAAGCAGATTGTTTACTTCTTTATTCATTGCAAGTCAGGCGTTTCCATCAAAATAATATAGCTTCAATAGTAATATGACCGACACTTGTACAAAACATATTCATGTCATGCCTGCCAAAGTTCCAGTTTCCGCTCTTGATAATGGGGCAGTTTTAGTTTTGGTTTTGAGTTGCTCCATAGAGTGTGATCAGTCTCGTCAGTCTGACAATTCTCATTTGAATAACTAAATGCTAAATTCCTAATTAAAGAACTTTGATAAAATTTTAGATGGACTCATGTTATATTTTATATAGATAATATACAATCACGATTACGGTTAAATAATCGTTATTAAATAAAGTACAAATGCAGTATAAATTACATTAAATGCTGATAAAGCACGTTCTTCCGCTCCTTACTTTGTTGTGTGACAAGGCTGCCTCTTTTAACTGGCTATTCGTCCAACACCGTGCTACTGGACTTGTCATTATTAAGACTTTAAGGTGCGATGTTAAAGATAATATCAATTCCGCCACTAATTGTTCTTATCGCTTCTTGCTCTTGGTTTCATTATACATGATTCAGTATTGACTTTTCAGCAACGTCTCGTAGAATCTCACGGGCTGCAGTGTGGGTTTTGTACACCAGGTTTCGTGATGTCAGCCTTTGCCCTTCTACGAAACAATCCTAATCCAACACGCGAACAAGTTGAACGTTCCATTGAAGGTAACAAGAAATCCTATAGATATTCATCACAAAAATATATAATTTTGTTTTCAAACGACAGATTTAACTTAGAGCAATTCATTTGTTTTATGTTGCACCAGTTTCAGGTTTAGTAAAGCACGACTCATCTGTTTCTTTAACTATTGAATAATTGTCTATTTCTGCAGGTAATTTATGTAGATGTACAGGATATCGGCCTATTTTGGATGCTCTCCTTACATTTAGCGAGGTATGATTGTATTCCAACATTAGAAAGTATTGATCGTGTATTTCTGAACTGTTTCTTATACACAATAAACTATGTAACGAACAATGTAACTTGAATGGTAGTTTCTAAATATGCAAAAAAATGGAATTTATGAAAAACAAATGAACAAAAAGTTAATAAGTTAACGTACTTAAATAACGTACGTAGTGCACCATAATTATTGTTAAAGATGACCTCTGAAACGAAGCTTACCAGTAAATTTATCCCACCGGTACATTTAAACCCACTGTCCTTGCATGGATTTCTTAAAATTGCGCAACATTTTTAAATGAGATATTCATCATGAAGACAAATTTTTTTAATTAAACATATCTGGTCTGGAAAAAGAACACTTAATATATGGGTGAAAAAAAAACATTTATATTTCAGGAAAAATGTCCTATGGGAGAGGCATGCTGTAAAAAATCTAATGAGCTGTTCAAAACTGAAGAAGATAAGCAGGTAAACGAATAAAATAGCTGGACTGTTTCAACAGAATTGTACTATATGAATAAAGACTTTTGGATAAGATTCTGTCTAATAAAGTCTAGATTTAAAAACAGTTCCAAAACACATATTAGAACTATCAGTATTATAGTAAGAGTTATATTTTACACGTCGATTGAATGCAAATCAGTCGCAAATAAACTGATAATCAACATATTGATGATTCCCAACATATACATCTTTCACACTAATGCATTTAAAAGATGCTAGGACTAAATGTTGCATTATTGTCTTCTGTCAATATTTACCATTACTTTAATGCAGGTAGCTGATGTCAGTTCTGAAGAAAGTCAAGTCACAATATTTCCTTCAGAGTTACAGGTAAAATAAAGTACTTCGACAAAATATTAAACATGGGGAAAATTACAAGCTATCGAAAACGTCAACACATAACAAGTAGACAACATAAACGATTTTTTACTAAAAATAAAATTCTTCTGTTAAGAAGTAATATCAGTTTGATACATTTTCCCGCTAATTTTGTGGTGCAACTTTTCTTGTTTCATACGTTCATATCTTTTGCAAATCCATCTTTATTTTGAAGCCTTAAGTTATAAAATTGTATTTGTGTTACGGAATAATTAGGTTAAAGATGGATGACTTTAGAAAACGAAACTGTTTCTTGAGCAAGTATTTTGAAAACGTGGCACCCCGATAGTAATTGGAAACATAATAGTTTTTGTTGTTGCTTTTTTCGCATCTCTTTCATATTTAGTGGTATTTAATATTTCGCACAGATTAAACAAATTTACCCCATCAGAGTGAGGCACTACAGGGATACATGTAGGACTTTTTCAGATATGCAATCGTAAACCATTTGCTTTATGTGGTGTACGTATGTGTCTACTTTATTTCATGTCCAGCTTCATGGCAATTATTTCGACAAAGAAGTACAGTTCACTGATGGCAAATACACATGGTATAGACCTGTGCACTTGCAACAGTTACTCGCGCTGAAACAAAAGTATATTCATGCACCAATAGTAATGGGGAACACGACGACAGGTAAACTCTGTAACTTCGTAATTAGTAGAGTATAATGAAGCATACACATCAGTAACGCATTATGAGAACAAATCTTAATCATGTTACTCAGATAATTTTCAAATTACATGTACATGTACATGGAATATATAAATGCTCATGGTTCAGGTTAGACGAGAACATGTTTTACTTTTACCATAGATATCTAAAATTTGATGATATTAATTATGAAATTATATAATTTGTCGCCAGGGTAACTTTTTCAATTATCAATCTTTGAAAGTGATTGTTTGTATCCTTATCAGACTCTTTTGATGTATTAAACAGTTTCTTGTGAAATATCTCGAAATTAACCAGATCAAATTTTTAAAATACAGCTATTATGTTAATATCAAAATACTTCCAATGATGTTAATGACGTCATGTTGATTTCTCTGTAAAGAAGTGATTCCAAATGACCATGTTTTATTACAATACCAAGTTGTGAGTCTAGTCTTACACTTAGAATAAAACAAAATAAAACAAGTTGGCATTAAAGGATTTTGCCAACAATGCTCATTTACTCGTGAGGAGCCTCTTTAATATGAAGTTATTCAAGTCAGAACAAAATTCAGAGATAGTTACACATACTATTTTACTTTCTGTTTGTTGTATGTGCAACATCTGATAAACGTCTAAACGTTTCAGCTCGCTTTATCGCCGAGGGTGCTTATGACGACGAAAATGTTCTCATTTATGGAGGAAATATTCCAGAGTTGAAAGAGATAAGAGTAACTAATGATGAGTTAATTCTTGGTGGTGCATGCACGATATCAGATTTGTCAGACTTCCTTGAAAGTGAAAACTGTAAATTACCAGGTATTTTGAATTGTTTGAAGATGTTGAATACCTTAAATACATTGAATCTCATTATAGAATTTCGTAATAAGTTTAGTTTTGTTTAAGAGCAAAATGACTAATTGTGTTCATATGTGTAATGTTGTACTATAGTTTATTAATAATATGTCAGGTTTCAAACTTTATGAATTTGCTCCGTTTTAATACAAGTAAATAACATATGTTTTTATTCATTATCGTTGGACACATAAACGCCATTGAAGTTCATTACATGTCCTGTCTTTCTATTTAGATCACCAAAGCAAGCACATTCTACCGATTCAAGAAATGATATCGAGATTTGGCTCCGAACAGATCAGGAACGTTTCTGTAAGTCTGATACTAGATATTTGAAATATTACTGTAGACGGTAATGTCTTATGGAGAAAAATAGAGAGAGAAAACAAAATGTGTCATGGTAAACAATATTCACAATTTTGAAATATTCATAAAGAATTATGTCATACATTTCATATATTGAAGACAACTCCATAGAGAAAATCTGTACACAAATGGAAAGAGAAACAAGTTTTTTGTACCTATTTGTCGTAAGACTTGACATTATTTGGAGACATGACAAATACAATTTATAAGTATGACAAAAGAATAACAATATCTATATTTCAGCCATTTTGTATTGAGAAAAATGTTGGAAAACACTCTATGACATTAAATTTTAATGTATTACATATTTGGTATTTTTAATGCTTTTATTTTTTGCTATTGTTTGCCTTTTGTATCTTTTTCAATCGGCATACTACTTTGAAGTAATTTTTACAGCTTTCTCGAATAATCAAAATTCACTGAATACCACTACAGTTTGACACTACTTTTAAACATTTCAGACAATAGCTGGAAGTGTGATGTCCGGCCGTTCCAACTC
Organism: Saxidomus purpurata; assembly: GCA_022818135.1. Taxonomy (NCBI): domain Eukaryota; kingdom Metazoa; phylum Mollusca; class Bivalvia; order Venerida; family Veneridae; genus Saxidomus; species Saxidomus purpurata. Next base: position 38,593,110 of record JAFMSR010000018.1, read on the forward strand.
AGATATAAAGACTTTGTTCCGAGCTCTTGGTGCGACTGTAACAATTTCCTCAGGTTGGTCTTATAATTGTGCAACAAAATTTGCAGTTTTGTATTAAGACTTCCGTTTCTTGTATAGTTGTTTTCAATGTTGCAGTAAAACATAATTATTATGCATTGATTAGCTGGAGGTCAGAGTTCAAGTTGTTTTATACAATATGAACTGCTGCTAAGTTGCCAGCTTCTTTCAACAGTTGTATTCTTTTACCATTTTTTTAACTAGACTAGTATGTAGAGTAAAAGGTAAAACCCTAACCCTAACCCTAGGAAGGAGAAATAGGAAATTATACCAAATGCTTTTATAATACATAAAGAACTTAAATAAAACATCAAATTTCTATTGTGAATGAGATAATGATAGGTTTAATGCCCGTTTCTTTTCAGTTTAATAATATAACATAAACACGGCGGACTTTAAGTAGCGCCGATTTATGGTTATAGTACATCTTTGAAACTGTCCTGAAAATGCCGGTTAAACTAAAATGTCGAAGGTTAGTGGTATGTATTGTATTGTAAGCATTGTATACACCATGAACATTTTGTTTGGCATTTTAGACAATGGATCAAAGAATGTGTGTCTGAATGAAATTGACGTCAAAGGAAATGAAGTCATAACATCAGTAAACATTCCGGTCAGTTCTGTCGTAAGTATAATTTTGAGACAACTCACCACTCTTGTCTAACATATACGTGAACACTTAAGAATTACTAGTACATGTATACAAAGAATAGGCAAACGCTTTTATTTTCATATATGTATATTCTTCCATATCACGATTTGGACCGGTTTTTGCTTGAAATTGCGACATCGACATTCATTTTTTTGATCGTTGGTCTTTCAAAATAGGTAGAGTATTATTCTTATTATGTTTCTGCGGTTTTCATATACTGTGTCTGATACTGCGACCTATTTTCTGCTTCCATGTAACATTGTAAAATACGTGTTCGAAATTTTATAAGTAAAGGAACGCTTACAAAATTATAGACAGTTTAATGTAATATGACCACTATCTTGTTTTTTTTCCAAACTTGTTCTCGTCAGATTGAGGAAGGGCTCTTGACAATGTCAGAACATTAAATCAAATGTACTTTTGCATGTAGATGTATATAAGCATACAAAGTAAGCACAATGTTATTGATTTTAGGACGAACTAAGTGCGTTTTACAAACTCTCTGAAAGAAGGTCGTTCTCTCTGGCAGTAGTCAATGCTGGAATGTTTGCAAAGGTCAATGCAGAAAACAAGGTCAAACATCTTAGGTAACTTTGAATTATTTAACTGAATGATATGTACAAAAATCTTAAGAATATGTCTTTTACCTGGAAAAATATATATATATACTTTATGAATAAGCTGTTGTAATATTCTATGGCATTAAAATGTTTCAAATATCACGTTACGCCTGAATGATCTATTGTTAATTATAAGTATAGATAAATAAAATAAGTCTATATTTGTATATTTCGGAGCTTTTCAAAGTGTACCTGCAATTTGTATACAAAATTATCAGTAGAATGGTGTCAAAAGAGAAAATTTTATTTCATACTTTATTTTATATTTTACTTTATATTTTGTTTTATATTTTATTTTATATTTTGTTTAGGTTATCCTTTGGGGGTATTTTCAAAGACGCTTGTGTGATTAATGAAGCATCACAGATGGCAGAAAGCAGGTTAACTTGTGTTTCAACTTTATTTACATTGTTTATTATATTTATCTAAGCTAAATAAATTACGCGCTATGTTACTATTTAACAGGTATATTTCAATTACTTACATGTGATCCTGACCTTTATGCACTGAATAAATCAATTTGCGTGAGCAATCGTGCATTAGCGGTTCTTTTCGTTACAATTTCAAAAATTCTCGCAGGTATACAATTTGTTTGGTACTGTCAATATAATGTTATTGAAAAAAGGTTAGATATTGAAAAAAAAATACGAATAGTTTTATATGCCTAAAACATACAATGAAAATAAATTATTCATCATTGACTTTGATAGGACTCAAACACACAAAATAAAGATTTCTAGTTCGCTACCAATTGAGCTATCGAGCCAATTGATATTATCATTCGCTCTGAACGATATTAACATTAACAATTATTATATATAGCTTGCCACGTGCATATTCGTAAAATATCAGCCGAAGATAAATATAGAAAATATACCGACCGTAAAATTATGCTAATAGGGGTCAGCAGATGGATCAGGTTAATTTTTGCGAGCAATACGTATAGGCTTAACAAATGATTAAAATCCCTGTTTTAATACCGATTACAGATATGAGATTAAACCAAATTTTATTTATAAACTGGCACATAAGATTTGCAGTTTATAACATAAACATTATATGCGTTCAGATCATGGGATGACAGTTTGTTACATGATATACTATCTGTGCTAACCGACGTCTTGAGTGTCGACAATGGACGCAAGGTGGATAGCTACAAAATATCAGTGGCCTCTGCTTTATGGTTTAAATTTTTCAACAAAGTCCAAGCTGATTTAAAGGTAAAGAATTAAAGCATAAAGTTGTTGACCCTAACCAGATGCCAATTAATAATAAGATTTTTATAAAGCAGAACATTGTCACTGTAACAGATAAATAAAAAATAATTATTAATATAATATGATATGATATGATATGACACACCTACACTACACTACACTACACTACACTACACTACACTACACTACACTACACTAAACTACCATGCCATGCCATGTCATGCCATGCCATCCAGACATTTTCTCCTTTTTAGCTGTACTTCTAAATCCATGCTGATGTAATTTATTGCCACGATAATGGTAATGCCCCTCACAGAATAACCTCTACAACATAATGGCCATTTTATAGCTTGCCAGGTGATTAACTTTATTGCTACATTTAATGCTTATTAAGCTATTCAAACTTAGGTGTCCAGCATTGGTAGATTACCAAAAATTTTTGTTAAAATCTCATTAATATTCATAGAAATTACCTCGGTTTTAACAAAATGTAGTACCATAAGCTCTTTAGCTTGGTCAGTGTTAAGGAGAGGGCAGTACTTTTATATTTTATGGGTGTAAATGGGAGGTTTCATTCAGATTTCATTTTTCTTCATTTTCCAGAAGTTCAATCACAGATTTGTATACAATGTTCTAATTGATTCAAATCCATCAATTCTGAATCAAATTGCACGAAACTTGACAGGGGGACTGTTTGATGTATGAACTTAAAAAGGGTATCTCAGAATTTTGATAAAAGATTCCATTCAAACTTTATGGCCCTTTTGGTGTAGGTGGTACATAAAATGCCAGTACAAAACTTTGATTTTACTATAACTTTTTCCCTAGGGGGAATAAATTAAATCCAAGATACCCTTTTGTAAATTATACCGTGTAGATACCTGGCAGGAAAATTTGACCACCAAGGTTGAATAATGGAAGAGTTGAATCACATTTTAGAAAAACGCAAAATCTGCATTTGCGTAAATATACAAAATAATAAAAAAAACCCGTTACATAGTTGAAAAGGAAATTTCATAAGCTTTAAAATGATATGCAACTTGCCTATACTTCCTTTTATAAGGAAGGCACAATCGGTATAAGTTCAACACCCCCTGGTGTATCCTTAATATAACATAATTTTTCTACTCTTTGTATATAGAGACAAAATCCTGAGTCATGTTAGAATTGACATTAAAATTGCTGAAAATGATGCTATTACTACTCTAACAGAACAAAATATTTCAAAATGTGAATAAACACAAAGCATTTGTTTCCACATGAATACAATGCGACATCATGTTTACAGCATATCAGTTTCCCCTTTGTTATTACTTAATATATAACATAATTCTCAAAATCTTGGTATACAGCATGTATAGACATTAAATCACGATTCAAATTAGAATCAACAATTACCTTTGATTTCCTGAAAAAACTTAATATTATTACAAACAAACTTTCATTACTGCTACTCTATAAGAATTGTTCAGTTAACTGCAACACTGTTAAAATGACCAAAAATAATGTTCTTATTCATACAACACAAACTGTAATTGTCGCATTTTCAAATGATTATATTTTCATTTCTCTCCAGCAAAGAAAGAGCCAAATATTACGACCATGCACAGAAGGCAAAAACTTCAAGGACAAAATACATTTCAGTTATTTTGGATGGTATGGATCAGGAAAAAACAAGCCTTCCACATGCAAGATCTGAGGCAAAGGGACTTTCCAGCCTTTGGAAGGTCAAGATAAATTTAATGGGCGCCTTGGTACACGGTGTTGGGGCATATGGATTTTTCGACACATTCCAATGGGCACATGGCAGTTCCTTCACCATCAGTGGTAAATCATTTTTATAAATTCATTAATTACTTAACAGGATGATGTAAACAAGAGGGCCATGATGGCCCTGTATCGCTCACCTGTCTACCATTGGCAAAAATAAAAAGGTTATTAATAGCAGAAAGGATCAATTTTTTACCTTTGGCTCATGATATCCTCTTAATAAGCCTATGTAAAATCGAAAGACCCCCCAAGGCAGGGTTAATTTTGACCCCGAGGTCATGACTAGAACAATCTTGGTAGAAGCAATTATTGCCACATGCTGAAAATCTAAGCTCTATGCGTCATTATTTTGCTATCTGATCATGATCTGCACTGTAAGCTATTCATTTCTTTGCTGTCTGATCATGATCTGCACTGTAAGCTATTCATCGTATGTTTGCTGGTCATGATCTGCACTGTCAGCTATTTATTTTTTGCTGTCTAATCATGATCTGCACTGTTTACTATGCATTATTTAGCTGTCTGATCAGGATCTGCATTCAGCAAAAGATTAACAAACAGTTGACATAAATAAAATTGAACCATATGTAAAAATTTAACAACAATTACTGTGGCGGTGTTGGACGCTACAATGTAATCTCATTTCATCCTTTCACAGACAATTCATTACCATTCCTAAATTTTTACATAAATTTAGTTATATGAAACCAACTTATTTTTAAAATCATAGATTATACAGTATCAATTTTTTTTTAAACAATTGTTATCTCTTTTAAGTCCTGGTCCATACATTACTTATGCTTACAAGTCTACCAGAAGTTCTCTATCTACAACTGGACAACTGTCCTGGACAAAACAAAAACAGGTATGTACTATCAAATTGTTTTTTATTTAAACTAAAACGTGATATTTCAGCTATAAAAGAAATATTTATAAGGAAATTGTTGCATTCAGGTCATACATTATTTCGCTGTCATGATACGATTACGATGTTATATTGATGATACATTGTTACACACGTTTTTCAAGGCTTAATAAAACAATTTCTGATAATATTTGAATATAGAGAATTAATTGTAGAGCTATGATCCTTGAAATTGAGTGCTTGTATAAAATAATTGGCCTAAATTATGCAATAAAATTTTTATTTAAATATATATAATAATAGGTTGGTAGCGTACATGGAGAATGTTGTAATTAATGATCAGGCAAAATTTGTTCAAGTAAACCGAAGACAAACTCTATTTCTCCACACTCAATCCTAATTAATAGTTTCTGTCATAAGAAGGAGGTTCATATTGAGATATCCATCATTTTTAAATGTTTTCTCTTATAAATTAGATACATGTTGGGTTTCCTTGCCCTACTTGTTGAAGTTGGAGTGTTCAGAAAAATTAAACTGTCTTTCTTAATGGTGGGTCATACTCATGAAGACATTGACCAGCTATTTTCAAGGTAAGACAATTTGTGATGAAACTACAATTATCGCTAAATTGTATTAATACCCACTGTGGGCACACAAGACTAATTAATCAACTGAAGAAAGTAAAAAGTAACAAATACCTTGCAAAAACATGTGTTTTAGCATTGTTCAAAGTTGCCATTAAAATTGCAAAACAATTTTTCATAGGCTTCGTAATTAATAACTAAGGCCTTCTTGATTATATACCACGCATTTACAATCCACACAGTGATATACAAACCGGTATAGCACTAAAATGTGAAATCTATTTCATAAGTAAAAATGTGCCACAATTTGTTTAAATATAATGCTGTTTTCATTTTTGAATGATTTTTAATAAAAATGTTGAAAAAAATGTTAAATTTTTGTATTATCCCTTTATAGACTCTCAACATGGACACAGTCAAAAGAAATACGAACATTACATGGACTGATGAAGGGTTTCGAAGAGTGTTACACTCCAAATCCAACTGGTACTACTTATTGTTAATGTTATCCGTTATTTTCAGTGCTTGACTGAATATGATTATGCACTTCACTTTTTAACTGTAATCAATCACTTACATACATGATTAAAGGTACATTACTAAGACCAATGTAACAGGGAAATACAGTTTGAAACACGCTGCTTAAACTTTGTAATAGCCATGGAGTGTTCACTTGTTTCAAATACTGCACAAAAATGAGTTTACAAATATTTAGATAGACCACAGACTTTCTGTCATATTGTTGCATGTTATTAGAAGTTAGTGCACTATAATTGCCAGGAAGGCGCTCAAATCCGACTTCAAGACAATGTGTAGCCAAACTTAATCTCTAAACATTAAACTGATATGTTTAAAATTAAAAAAGTATCTTTTTCATGAAATTTACAACTTTGGATAATACCTAACTTATTCCTGTCATAGCTGACCAATGCTTGAAATCTGAATTGATTTGATCAAGGCACACACACTGACCAACTTTCATGAAAATATACTGTATTTCCCCGTGTATTGATCAGGTCGGACATCCGGGCATTTACCGTTGCGCGCACCTGCTCAGGCATAGCAACGCTGTCCGAGGTGAAAACAACCGCCATCTTGTTAATAACGTATAGAGCAAAGTCCGTGTAATGTTATAAAACTATTTGATTAAAGAATAAAAATGCAGCAGTTATGACGAGTTTTTTATATGCAAATGACACCGACTTCTGTTTCTGTGTGTTTCTATCAAAAGGAAAAGATGTTTTTCATTCTTAAATGTGTTAGAAATGTATCGAAACGATATAGATGTACGCATGCACATGACTTACAAATTATTGTTGTGACTTATGCCTTGGGCTAGATCCACATAAATTCCATCAATTAACCATGGCAACGTTGTAAAATGAGATATTGTTTGTGTTGTTTGATTTTATTGAATGGATTTTTAGGATAAGCTGTAAGTGTTCCGCAACATGTAAGTGACTTTATGTATATGTATCTGTTTCACATTGATTCAATATAGGGCCTTTACTTCAATTACGTGATTTTTTAAAATTATTTTGAATATAAATGCCAGCCCTTTATAAAGACTAGATCTAAAAAACAAATCTGTGTATTTAATAATATCATACGGTCCTGTAATAAAATACATTTTTTGTGACAAAATTTTCAACATAAAATTCTCGTATATACCTTATGATGTGTTTCTGACCTGATTTTAGTTAGATCTAGACATATACGAGAAAAGTTGTGTACTTTGGAAATCTATATCAAATCAGGACAAGTTTGTAACAAATAAATTATTTATCTTAATATAAGAAACTTAAAGAAAATAATTAAAACACATAGATCATTTTACATAGGCCGAATTAAAAATACATTTTTTCTGTCTTTTCTTGTCGTGCATGATATTTCACCGAACGTCATTTAACACTCATTTTCAAGATTTTTTAAAAGAAATATCTGACAAACATCGCTAAGACACTGAAATAAGTAAAAAATATATATGAAATGGTTTGTTTAACGTCTAAATTTTGT
>JAFMSR010000018.1:38601390-38675102 GCA_022818135.1 Saxidomus purpurata
TCGCCATCTTGTTAATAACGTATAGAGCAAAGTCCGTGTAATGTTATAAAACTATTTGATTAAAGAATAAAAATGCAGCAGTTATGACGAGTTTTTTATATGCAAATGACACCGACTTCTGTTTCTGTGTGTTTCTATCAAAAGGAAAAGATGTTTTTCATTCTTAAATGTGTTAGAAATGTATCGAAACGATATAGATGTACGCATGCACATGACTTACAAATTATTGTTGTGACTTATGCCTTGGGCTAGATCCACATAAATTCCATCAATTAACCATGGCAACGTTGTAAAATGAGATATTGTTTGTGTTGTTTGATTTTATTGAATGGATTTTTAGGATAAGCTGTAAGTGTTCCGCAACATGTAAGTGACTTTATGTATATGTATCTGTTTCACATTGATTCAATATAGGGCCTTTACTTCAATTACGTGATTTTTTAAAATTATTTTGAATATAAATGCCAGCCCTTTATAAAGACTAGATCTAAAAAACAAATCTGTGTATTTAATAATATCATACGGTCCTGTAATAAAATACATTTTTGTGACAAAATTTTCAACATAAAATTCTCGTATATACCTTATGATGTGTTTCGACCTGATTTTAGTTAGATCTAGACATATACGAGAAAAGTTGTGTACTTTGGAAATCTATATCAAATCAGGACAAGTTTGTAACAAATAAATTATTTATCTTAATATAAGAAACTTAAAGAAAATAATTAAAACACATAGATCATTTTACATAGGCCGAATTAAAAATACATTTTTTCTGTCTTTTCTTGTCGTGCATGATATTTCACCGAACGTCATTTAACACTCATTTTCAAGATTTTTTAAAAGAAATATCTGACAAACATCGCTAAGACACTGAAATAAGTAAAAAATATATATGAAATGGTTTGTTTAACGTCTAAATTTTGTCTGGGCTGAAAAATAAGACTATCTTAAAGCTTACTCCGTATTTGAACAATGCGGTTGCCAGGTGCTTGTTTTCACCTTGGCAATATGGCGGATAATTGGTAACTACGGAAGTGACGTCATGCCGACCTGATCAATAATACGCACCCTCGTAACAACCTTTCTGACAAATTTCCACGATATTTGGGCTGAAAATGTTTCCTCTAGAGTGTTAACAAGGTTTTTCCATATTTGGGCTGTGTGACCTAGTATTTGACCCCAGGTGACCCATATTAAAATTGAGATAGAAATCAAACAAACAACCTTTCTGACAAATTGCCGGGATATTTGGACTGAAACAGTAGCCTGTAGAGACTTAACAATAAGAAATAAACATCACAAGTAATTAACAAAAAATGTATGTCATCTTTTTCAGCAATTCAACTTCATGAAATATACAACTTCGGAGAATACCTGCCTTTAAACAACATTTTCAATCACAGCAGACCACACGTTTTCAAAATTATAAAAGAGAATGGAAAAGCAGTGATTTACACAAAAAAGTGGACTACAGACAAGGTACAGAGTAATAAAATTACTTATCACACATGTTTTTTATCAATTTTCTAAATCATCAGTGAGTTATCTAACATAAGATCTAAAATTACTGCCGACAATAAAAACTGAAAAATAATTTATTTTTCTGTTACATCCCACTGCTTCAGTTGGTACAATAATATAATAAAAAAGGCTGAAAACCGATTATTAACTTAAGCTAAATACATTCTTCTTCATCTGATTATATACAAATCCTGAAAAAAAAGTAATGTCTTTCCGTGAACTTCCTCCTTCAGGGATGTAATTGATCAGATCAATGCAGTATTACACAATATTAATATGAGGGATTATTATGCCTCAAATACATAAAAATTTCCATTAAAAATAAATAATCACTTCATCATACACAGCACTTTTTCTTTTTTAAAAAGTTGCAGTTACCAAATGTCAATGCATTTCATCTACTTGGTTATTTTTTTGGTATTACGATGATTGACAACACAAATTGGAACATCTGCCAGAGATACTGTGGCCGTTACATGACAAACATGTCGGTTTGTCTAGATTTCATTGCATTTTGAATCCCAGTTATTTTCGGCATCACCATTAGCTATGTGATTTTATCCTTTTGCGAGAGTAATTACTACTTCAGCCGGTATTTCAGGTGTATAATATCTGAGTGAAATCTTCGAGTCACTGTTAATGATTGCCATAATAAAGTAAAAATTTCAATCATGCCTTGCTACACTAATATACTATGTATTGTTGGTAGGTCAATCATTTAATCAAGATTAAATATATTATTGCCGTCACTGAAAAGCGTCATCTTGTTATTAAATCAACAAAATCTGGCAACTGCTATCGACAAATCTGTAGAGTTCATTACATTATTGCAAGAACTGCATGCGAATTAACAGTTTATCTGTTCATGCAAATTACTATTAACTCAACACTTATTTGTGGAATACATTGAAATTTCAAGATCTGTACCAGCTTTCCATCCAAGTCAGTAAATTTCAATCTGGGCGACTATTATTTCCATGTAATTCCAGGATCTTTGCGAGCAATAATTCATCGTTTAATGTGTATGTAAAATACCACAAAATTATGGTACATAATGAGTTCTGCAACAAAATTATGGTATCTGATGAGTTCAGAATGTCATTTGAACATGTTTGTAACATCCCCTTCAATAATTAATAAAACTATGTAAGTCTTTTTTCGATTTTTTTCCAACATGATTAATCATCGGTTGAACAGGTGAAACAATGGCTGAATACACACGTGGTAGACTGTGTAACTATAGATAAGATTTTTAACCCAAACATTAAAATGTACAAGAAAGTAACTACAAGAAAGTAATTTGCACAAAAGGACCACAATTGCATGCAGATAAAAAAACAGATAAAAAACACTCGATTAATACATAAATAAAAGAATACAAACCACTGACCTATATACAAACATAGGTAAAAAAAAGGCTTAGATAATAGATAATACAGTGGTACAGTGTTAAAACTATAAAAAAAATGACATGATTTACACATTCTTTGTTTTTAAAATGTTTAAATCTCATCATTAAAGAAAATAAATGTTGTTATGCCCATTGCTTTGAAATGACTTTTATTACATTTCAGAACTGGAATAAATGTGAAGGGGAACACCTTCTAAAACATTGTCCTAAGGAGCCCCTAAAAAAAGTGTGCCCACAAATTGACAGGATTGATGAAAAAATCATTAATGATGTCCAGACATTTGCAAGGTAACTTGTATTAACAAAACATTATAAAATGACAAGTGAACACGTAAAAATACATTTGAATTTATAAAATATTCATTGGTTCACTTATCAAGTATTAGTGAGTTTAAATAGCACTAAATGAATCTCTTTCAATTATGATCATAAGTATTTAAAGAACTACCCTAACATATAACTTAGGAGACGGAGAAAAAAGAGAGACAGACAGACAGACAGAGAGAGAGAGAGAGAGAGAGAGAGAGAGAAAGAGAGAAAGAGTCTGCAAATATTTCATTGCTCATGCTATTTTTTTAGGTTCTACAGAGATGAAGAAATGGCTACTTTTTGGAGTAACTACTTTGAGGTATTGAGAGAGGAGGGTACGTCGGATGCTTATAAAGTATTTTTGGTTCATGAAGACATATAGTGTCTACAACATAGTTCATTTGAGAATACAGTATGGTTCTTTATTTTAAAATGTTGTAGATAAAATAGATACAAGGTCACATAAAAATTTTATTCTATGAAGATACATTAATATAACTCACTCACTGTTTAACTTTTAATGGCATTAACAATTTCATCACATTTGCTAATTATTTAATATTATAAAACTAAATAGTTGCTTACTGGTGTATTATTTTGAGACATTGGTTTGCAGAAAACAATTGGAATGATGATGTGGTGGATGTCATAGAAAGACTTATGGCAAAACGTCAAACGGTTAATAATGAAAACAATAGAGACATTGAAGAACTTACACGAGATTTGGAAATACCAATATTGGATGAACCGATACCCCCTGTAATCATAGGGAAGCACAAGAATACGAAACGCAGTGCCACAGGCGAAGGAGATTTTGTTTTGTTGGACTGGGCCAAATATGCGGACGAATGGCCGCAGGTCGCTAAACTGGTTGAGAAAGTCTCAGACACACACTGTAGGGTACATTGGTACAAGGGCGCTAAGACAACTGTCTGGTCTCCAGCTAACAGGAGGCTACAAGGGACCAGAGGAAGTACGACTGAACCTTTCATTGAGACTGTGGACAATGAAGTCATATGGCTGCGGGGGTTCAGTCTTACCCCCTCTGGACACCTTCCAAAAAATGCTAGAGCCGAGTTAGACAAATATTTTGATTAGTTTTCCTGAATGTTTATATTACATGGTTCATACAGAAGTTCTGAGACAAAATTCAACTATTTTTCAAACACTTCTTAAGGTCTTTTTTCTAATTTTCAAGGACTAAAATGATACGCAACATCAAACTTCATGTAGGGATACATAGTAAAATGTCGCCTAAAATCATATTTGGAACACAATTTAGATAAGTGCCCTTGTGCCAATGTACCCTACTGGTTATTCAAATTAATATCATGCATACTAAATGTTGATCATCTCTGTTTTACTAACCCCACCACAAAAAAATCAGGAAATTTCTGCATTTTCAGTAAAATGCCAATATTTTCATTAATTTTCAGACAAATCATTTGAAACTTTTCTTGTGTCAGTTTTGTATCATATCTCTGTAAATGATAACAAAGAGTTGCCCATTTGACACCTTGAATGTAAAAAAGGATAATGTGAGAAACCATGAGAATATGAGAAACAGGGATATAAAGTCTTTTCTTCTCGTTGACTTTTTAACTCACTTTCGCCCATAATGAGCTGTCTATAAGTATATCCAACACAACGCAATTACACTCGTGTTTGTTCTCATTAAAAACCTTTATCTGTGCTTTATAATTATCACCTGTGAGCAATGTCAATGTTACAATTTTCCGCTAGGTCAATTTATATCCTGATATTGCTGATATTGAAGTAATATGTCAAGGCAGATTTTTATTAATAACTACTTGATTTGAATACATAGCCTGACATTTTGGCGTTAACATTTTCAATGTTTGTTACTTCTTTTACATGTCCTTATGAATTTGCAATTCATGTCACTTTTTATTGGTTCATTCTAAATACAAAAAGAGTCAGATTAGCATTGTTATGCTGTATACTTTTACAAAATACATAAGCCAAATTTAATTTAAAAAACCGGCTATGTCAGTAGTTATTTCAGTAGACAGACACGATTACGAATTTGTATTGTAATGTGCATTGTTTTGTATATGCACATATTTCACTAAATATTCTGTTTGCCTGGTTATTAATTATTCATTTATTAACATAAGATACTGGTATATTACAGGAATAACTGATGTAATTTTGATATTTGCGACTGTATGTTTGGGTTTAATGATCGCAAATATTTTTAATGTCTATGTTATGTCATAAATTAAAATGTTTACTCAGTTGTATGACTGTTACGTTTAAAGAATATTAAATTTCCATCACCTGTCCATCATAAAATTAAAACTGTATTCCTTGGGCAATTACTTGTTGTGTTTTTATTTCCATGAGATAGCACATTTTACAATGGGGAAATAAATTCTAAAGTATCATTATTTACATACAGTACTATGAACTACTGGGATTTACATCAAAATTCTAGGGGACCAAACAAAATTTGGGACGCCTGCCGCCGGTGGAATAGGGTCACAACGCCAACTCAGTATTTTACACCACAAAACAAGTTATACAATTTCTTTATATAATGTTACAGTATTACAGTAGTTAAGGCTTCGTAAAATATGACAGAACACATATTACAGGGGGTGATTACACATGACATTAGGTGACATTGGCCATATAAACTTTATTTAGATTTTCAAAAAATGGAAAATGTTTGGTTTGTCCATGCATGCATGAGCAAAGGTGGTTTGTCCATGCATGCATGAGCAAAGGTGGTTTGTCCATGCATGCATGAGCAAAGGTGGTTTGTCCATGCATGCATGAGCAAAGGTGGTTTGTCCATGCATGCATGAGCAAAGGTGGTTTGTCCATGCATGCATGAGCAAAGGTGGTTTGTCCATGCATGCATGAGCAAAGGTATGATTTTTTTTTTAACTTGTAAACACAGATGACCAATCCATTGCTAACTAACATTTAGATAATACAAAAAATGAATAGGGCAAACTAAGCATCCAAAATGAAAACACCAGATTCTATAATTGATGTCATATTCCGACTTTACATAATACATTGTTTTTACCTTTTACGATGAACATAGGTGACATTCTGCGCCCAGATGCATTGACGCATGCCATCACTGTTATGTTTGTAGACTTTGTACTCGTCTTGCTTACACATGCTTCTCCTTTGGCAGCTACAACTCTAACTGGATCATGCTCGAAATTTTTTGACATCTCATCACAATTCCATATGCAATGCGGTTTTTCCAGAAGACCAAGACCATCAACAATTGTTTCTGTCATGTTTTTAATATGTTGAAATACATTTTAATCAAAGGGATGTAGTAACCAATAACTTTCTTCTTTAAATTCATCAAATTAGACAATAAATTATATACATTGTACTTACTATAGTATGGTGGAATATTACTGCCACACTTTAATCAACTGACTCGCGAAAATATTTTGCGTTACATGTATCTACTTATTTTTAGATATGGCGGGTAAGTATATTACACGAAATGTATTCGCGAAAACCACTTAATAAACACGAAAGTCAGTTAACCAAGGTGCGGCATTAATATTCCACCATACTATATAGATTATGTTGTTTATACCATATTGTTTCTGACGCAAAACGGCAGTTCTGAGCAAACACACTAGGATTAGATAGCCATATGTAATTGTAATAAATACGATTCTGACCAGCTTGAATTCTTTAAATGAATAAACATACAAGGGGCTAATAAGTATTGAAATCAGTTGAGAATGTTTCGCTACTGAGTAATTACTTATGTATTTTTGTGTTGTTTAAAAAAATAATTACCAAGCTTTTATATTTGTAAATGCGACAATTTAGTTAAGATTGCAGTGCCCCAGAAACATACCCAAGTCGTCGAAATATTTCTTGAAAACTTCTCTGTTCATCATCCTCGATCTGCTGCCTGTAAGTTTTTCTGTTTTTTTTTTAATGTGATTTCTGGATGGCGTCGTTTTACACCGCTCCACCAGTCTTTACCAGCTTTGAAGTTTGTAAACCCTGACCCGATGTTGTAACTTTTACATAGTACACTTGTCCTACGAAGGATCTGTTTACACGTGAGGCCAAGACTCTTCTTGCGGCCATTATTACACTTTTTACGATCTTATCCTCGATGTCCCGAGGGATGTGCGGAGGCCTGCCATTCTGCACGTGGATTTCATATTTCCCGCTTATGCGGTCCCCAATAGTTGATTTGGGGACATTAAACAAGGTAGCAGCCTTTCGTATGGAAAGTGTTCCTTTTTTTACTGCAAGGACAGCCTTTTCCAAAGCACTTTCTGTATATATCTGGGTTTTCCCCCTTTTCTTGTATACATATTTCTTTGGCATACTGCAAAACGTTGGATAAACATGACTAATTATTCTATTACATTGAAAGTACAAGAGACACGATGACATGGCCAATACCCCGTCGAGGCAAGCGTTCGTGCGAAAGGTGGCCACATGATAGGGTATTAATCAATTGAACTCGATGAGTCAACACATGATAGTAATAAGCGTATCTACGCTTCCCATGCAGATTTGTTAAAGTTATGTGTGGGTTTGCTGAGAAATAGCATGGACACGAACGTTATCAAATGTAATCAAAGGGCAGCACTCTGTGAAAAATATTTAACTGGATCCTGCTGGTAATATGCCCATCTCCTGTTGGTAGTGAAACAGTCTATGAAGTTTAAAAGAATTTAAGTCAGTGGTTTCTGAGACATAGCCCGTACAAGTGTGAATAATGTATGACGGACGCACGGTCGGACGAACGCACAAACGGACGCATGAAGAGCATTGCCATATCCTTAGGCGGGGGGGGGATAAAATGTGTAAACGATTTTACGTTTATATACTTCACAAAGCCAGTACGAATACTTTAAAATGAAAGGTTAATGTAAGAACACATTTCATGCAAAATAACGAAACTTCTTTTATGGGACAATCGTGAATTTTTAAACCAGTTAGACCTACTGAAATACTCTTCAAATGAAAATGTACCTTACACATAGAGTTTGATGGTGTTTTGGAAGTACTTAATATATTTTACTCTCTGACGAAATCATAGAACATTTCGGGGATCAACTTCTTAAGGATATACATATGCCATTGAGTTTATCATTTTGAACAAACACAGTCTCTATGAAGTTGAGTCTTTTTGTCAAAGCCACAATACGTACAATTTAAAAGATGGATGTTCAGTCAGTTTTGCTGTTTCCTATATACCTTTAAATTGACAAAGCTGATATTAATCAAATCCATCAAAGCGCTGAAAACAGACACCAAAAAACTTCTAAGCAGTCAAAAAAGTTCTTGTAAGGTGCAAAAAATGTTGAATAAAAGGTAGTATAAATTAACATTTATATAATTTTCATATTCTCAGATCTCTACAGAGAATTAACTGCCCAAAGAAGCTTGTCGTGACGGTCTCAAGTGGCGAACAATATCCAAGGGAAGGTATTATGCAATTTCATTTTTCAATTTTTCAAGTGCTGTGTGATTTAATTATTTTATTTTAATTTTTCGAATGAATTTTTATAAAATTACTGACTGTATTTTATTGAAAGATAAAATACAGGGACACATTTATTATTTCTTAAATATACCATAAACCATGTAAACCTTAAAAGACTATCGCCGTAAAAAATTGAAAAGCCGACGACTTCGTTATATAGTTTATTTGAGTTTCTATTTTCAATAAGTTTAATAACTAAGTAGAACTTCTTTCTTACTAAATGTCTTGTTTTCAATTTTTGTGTTTCAAGCAGATTTCTTAACCAAGTTGTATTACAGTTTGTACAATATAATTATACATTTAAGATTAATATCTACATGTGCGGCAGAGCTGTTAAGCTATTGCGTTTATATAAACTCGAGGCCTTAAAAATAAGATAGGACAGCTGATAAAAGTTCATACACTACCTTTCAGATACTCCAGTATTGATTGTATTTGTGTCAATATCGCTACATATATACCTTCACATATAACGGAAACAACAACTATTCCTTTTTCTTAACAATGACAAATGTTGCGGAGGATACTATTGGATGTTTAACTTTCTTCGTAAATGGAAAAAAGGTAAAGAATATTTGCATTAAGAAAAGAAATACCAAATAATTCAAGCGGATTTTTTGCATTAAGAAATGAAATATCAAATATTTCAAGCGGATTATTTGCATTAAGAAAAGAAATATCAAATATTTCAAGCGGAGTTATGATGAGTAACATTCCGTTACTATGACCATCGATGGGTGTATCAAAATGAAAATCTGGATAAAAAATCTGAATTTAATTTAATTCAGTAATGAAATTAAATTTAAAAAAAACAACATATAAAAATCAAAACTGTACACCAGGTCATGGATATCCTCAAACAAAATTTGTGTCCAGAAATTAAAAGGTTAATATCATATTTAAATGCAGTACTAAACAATAAATTAAATTCGATGACTCTTTTGCATTACAGATTTATGAGAATCGTCCAGATCCAAAGTCAACGCTTCTGCAATACATTCGAAGGCAATGTATGTCCTTTTACTACTCTGTTATTTTTAATCACGCACTCTGTTATTTGTATGCTATAGAATAGAAAATATTTAAAACATTTATATATACAATCAGATATTATAAAATACTATAAACTATATGATTGTTTGCATTAAGTAACTTGAAATTAACCTTAAATATGAAGATTCTCCAGATAAAGATTAAAGAAAATCCGTCAAACAGTATTTAATAAAATAATGTTTTCTTCTAATTTTTGTTGAGCTGATCCGTAATGGAGCTAAAGAGCACCCTTTTAATATTTCATAAACACTTTAAATGTTGCAATTACACTGGGACTTATATTACGAAGAAAGATGCCAAGAAAGATGCCATACTGTCGAAATTGACGTTCTTCGTACTAAAAATTCCTAACAGTTACTTTTGAAATCAAATGACAGTGTAGTATTATCGTTTTATGGAACTGAAGACACGATTTGTGTTAAAACCTTTTCGTGAAGACGCAACACACATACAAAATAACAAAGCATACATCAACATTGCTTTAAAGCAAATACACTCAACCGGTTTAGAAACGTAAAAGTGGCAAAATGTTTATTTTAACAGTGTTATCGTGTTTCAAATTTATTCAAATTTCATACACAACAAAAACAATATAAAATTGAATTCTTGTAAAAGTTTCAATAATTCACCGCAAAAAAACAATAGCGTCATTCAAATAAAACTGTTCAACAGGGGAAATCTTTGCGTTTCTAAATCGGTTAAGTGTATAACATATACATCAGACAACACATCTAGACAGCAATACATGTATCCAAATTATTCAAAAGTATTTATGGTACACGGATTTGAAAAGTGATGTTGCATCCTATTGCAAACAAATAGGAACAAGGGAGAATAAAATGAATAAGAACATACAAATGTATATACTGTTGAGGAAAGTGAATATACTGGCCAGATACAATACATTAAACCTTTTTGTGAAACAATTCTAAACTACATAGAATAAAAGGTATGCAGTTATAAGTGCGTCTTTAGTTTCAAATATATTTTATGATATTGTTTCTTTATAATACATGTTCGACCTGCATAAAAAATTAATACGTGTTTGTACAAATTTTATAGCATTTATACTAAACTAAGTAAAATTTATGAAGGTCATACTTTTTTAAATTCAGGACATGAATTTTTAAATAAATTACTACTGTAAACACTTACACAAACACGTTTGCTTAGGTCAGATAAATTCAACCTCATACACAATTGTTGAAATAAGGTCAACATCGTTATCACAATTTGCATAGTTATTGTAAAGGAGGTCCTTTATCATCACTACACAAATTAAAGTCAACTCCCTACATTGAATTTACAAAAAAATATATCATGACATTGATTTGAATTCTTAAACTCACATAATAAGTAAATGCATTTTCATAAAAGAACAAACATGTAATTTGATCCGTGGCCGAGCGCTTGAAATCACTGTAACCTCTCATTGACTGTCGGTCATGGGTTCGAGCCCTGCTATGGACCTTGTCTCTTTATGTGAGAAAGTTGGTAGCTTTTAAGGAGGGTATGAGTTTAGTACTGGTTCTTCCAAGGAGCGATAGTTAGGTTGACTGCCTATAAAATGACTGAAATACGGATGAAACGGGTGATATACACATGCAACAACAACATACATGTACATGGATATAAAAATATCTGTTTTATGAACAAAAATAGCTAATCAATCAACAGTTGTAAAACAGCTGTTAATTAAGGTTTAACGGCGCAGCAGAATGATTTACCAGCACTTGTTGCACTTTTTTTATGTTACATGTATATCATTATTCTATCCATAAATTAAAGTGACATTATGCTCATCTTACTGCACGTATTTTTTTTTTGGGAAAATTTTAAAAAAAAAATTTTTTGTTTTTGTTTATTTAAAAATTTTAAAAAAAAAAAAAAACCCCCCAATTTTTTTTATTTTTTTTTAAAAAAAAAAAAAAAAAAAAAAAAAAAAAAATTTTCCCCCCCTCCCCCTCTCTTCTCTTTTTTTTTTTTTTTTTTTTTTTTTTTTTTTTTTTAGGAAAGAAAAAAATCCTCCCCCCTTTTTTTTTTTTTTTTTTTTTTTCCCCCCCCCCTTTTAATTTTTTTTTTTTTTTTTTTTTTTTTTTTTGGGGGGGGTTATTCCATATCATTTATCATCAGTTGATTATCAACGGTGTGGTAGCGTCTGATAAAAGTTTTGTTTATACTCATTATAGTATCATATGACAAACATAATACATAACTTTTACATAGAAGCTGCCTAAAGAATTGGGAATAACATTTTATTAATAGAAAGTAAATCCATTTAATGTTAGTAGCAAAGACTCAATGTAACGACCCGTGATCTGTTTAAACCGATTTTCATGTATCTTTGTACATAAAGCAGTACAAAAATTGTTATGTTTTATTATCTTAAAGTCATATTAAAAGATTAATTTTGCAGGAACTGTTGGAGCTACGTACATGTACTACACGTAGAGTATGTTTCTTTTATATATCACAGTCTACTTTATTTAAGAAGACTCAAAACTCGATCAACACAATTACAATATACTTACCGCTTGTGTTTTCTATCTTCGTAATGGTTATTCTCACTCTTCGTTTTTGTTCTAGTATGTTTACCAGGAACGAAGGAAGGGTGCGGTCAGGGAGGTTGCGGCTCATGCACAGTGATGGTGTCAAAATATGACGTCATCAACAAACGTATACAGTATCCTTAATGTTAAGACATATGATACGAGATTTTGTGTATTTATTGAAATTATCATTAGCAGGTCATTCTCAAAACCCAAATACATTAACATAGCTAAGACATAAACAAAGTGACTTGAATGAAATCGCATCGCCAAAATCAAACTGAGTAGTTTTAACTATAACTAAACGATAGTTAATAGCATATGCAACAGAAGTAGTCAGTGCTCTACAAATAGTTACAAACTTTTAAGTTGATCAAGTTATCAAAAAGGTACATTGCGCTGTTATGACTGATTTTCGGATTGTACTTGATTTTCGCAATTAAAATGAAAAAATGTCATTATTATTTAATGTAAAATTACATAGTATTTTTATTTTTTTGTTGTTTATTTTCAATATGACAGTGTGAAGTGGTGCACAAATACATAGAAACGGAACAAATTAAACAAGAGTTCCAATATGGCCCTATATCGTTCACCTGAGTACATGACCTACTTATGACCCAATCGGATTTGACAAAACAAACATACTGCACAATATACATATGACAACTAGAGTATTAACAAAGGTTTTTTTTATTTGACGTGATGACCTAGTTTCTAATCCCAGGTGACTCACATTCAGTCTTCACCTAGATATTTTCAGGACACACACTCACTTTATGACAATTGGGTATTCAATATGGCCTGCAGAGTGTTAACACGCTTTAATTTCTTTTATTCTAGTAACCTAAGTTTTGACCCGAAGTGACTCAGTTTGAACATGACCTAGAAATCAATGAGTCAAACGTTCTGAATAATTTGCATGATGGTTTGATAGTAAATGTGGCCTCTAGGTTGTTAACAGGGGTTTTCAATGAGATTACCGTATGTCCTAGGTTTTTATTCCCGCGACCATGATCCAAACTTGACCTAGAAATCTTTCCGCCACATATCTAATTTTACATGATGATTTGGGGTCAAATGTGGCTTTTCACAAAGTTAAGACGAATACACAGACATACAGATTGACAGACGACGGACAGAAGGCGATCAAGTAGCTCTCTTGTGTATGAGTAGCCTCGGGTGAGCTACAATTATACTTTTACTATTTCGTTTTGTTGATGCTAGAGTAGCGATTCATAAGTGAAAATTGTTTGGACTTTGCAAACTCTGATGTCTGTTGTTTGCTTACTTATAATAATACTTTTTTAGTCAGTAAACTACACGATGAATCACTAATGCTATGCCACTGGTGTATTCAAGCATATCTATGACAGTCAATGTCATTAGCATAAAATGTGTCAAAGTCTTACTATTTTCTTAGCGGTCTTATACATTATGCTGTCAACGCATGCTTGTTTCCCCTTTGTGCCGCGCATGGTCTAGCCATCACAACGGTCGAGGGAGTCGGAAACCCGGCTACTGGATTACATGCTATACAGGTAGTATAAAATAAAACCATTGATTATTGTCCACTACTTCCGAAGCATGTCCATTATCACAGGCATTCAGCTAGCCCTTTTGTAGATGAGACAGAATGCTTTACATCGCTGCGTTTAAGCATATCATGAAATTTCGCCTTGGTGCAGAGGTAGCTCGGTCGCCTCAGGGTCGAGGGCCCCAGGTTGGTCCCCACCAGTGCCCAAGAAGTGGGAGTGTCCTTAGGCATAAATATAATATTATTAATATAATTTATTAATTCTTTTGTTAAACTCAAATTTTCAACACAATATGGTCACATTCGATGCAGTATGTCATAATTTTCCTTCTGAGAAGACGCCCGTTTCAATTCGAAATTTAAAAGAAAATTTGATTTGGTGTTAGTAATGGACATTTAATTAATTATGTTAATTGATTCGTACTTATGGTTATGCATGTGAAATTTACCGACTATTGGCGTTGGCAGTGAGACAAGTAAATGTTGTCACCTACTGCCTTAGCTGGCATCTGGTTTTAATTCACATGCGTGTCCACATGTTGCATCAGAACTGCACTTCAATATGTTGATAAAAGTTTATTCTTTATTCAATCAAGCAGGATTTTTCAACAAAAAAATATAGCTTAAATAGTAACATGACCGACACTTGTACAAAACATATTCATGTCAGCTGCCCCTGCTCTTGATAATGGAACAGTTTTAGTTTTGGTTTTGAGTTGCTCCATAGTGTCTGATCAGTCTCATCAGTCTGACACTTCTCATTTGAATAACTTTATGCTTAACTCTCAATTAAAGAACTTTGATAAAATTTTAGATAGACTCATGTGATATTTTATATAGATACTATACAAGCACGATGACAGTAAAATAATCGTAATTAAATACACTACAAATGCAGTATGACTTACATTAAATGCTGATAAAGCATGTTTTTCCGCTCCTTACTTTGTTGTGTGGACAAGGCTGCCTCTTTTAACTAGCCATTCGTCCAACACCGTGCTACTGGACTTGTCATTATTAAGACTTTAAGGTGCGATGTTAAAGATTATATCAATTCCGCCACTAATTGTTCTTGCATCGGTTTCTTGCTCTTGGTTTCATTATACATGATTCAGTATTGACTTTTCAGCAACGTCTCGTAGAATCTCACGGGCTGCAGTGTGGGTTTTGTACACCAGGTTTTGTGATGTCAGCCTTTGCTCTTCTACGAAACAATCCAAATCCAACACGCGAACAAGTTGAACGTTCCATTGAAGGTAACAAGAAATCCTATAGATATTCATCACAAAAATACATAATTTTGTTTTCAAACGACAGTTTTAACTTAGAGCAATTCAGTTGTTTTATGTTGCACCAGTTTCAGATTTAGTAAAGCACGACTCATCTGTTTCTTTAACCATTGAATAATTGTCTATTTCTGCAGGTAATTTATGTAGATGTACAGGATATCGGCCTATTTTGGATGCTCTCCTTACATTTAGCGAGGTATGATTGTATTCCAACATTAGAAAACGTAATTATCGATTGTGTATTTCTGAACTGTTTCTTCTACACAATAAATTATGTAATGAATAATGTAACTTGAAATGGTAGTTTCTAAATATGCA
Organism: Saxidomus purpurata; assembly: GCA_022818135.1. Lineage (NCBI taxonomy): Eukaryota > Metazoa > Mollusca > Bivalvia > Venerida > Veneridae > Saxidomus > Saxidomus purpurata. Next base: position 38,616,899 of record JAFMSR010000018.1, read on the forward strand.
AAAAAGTGGAATTAATGAAAATACAAATGAACAGAAATTATCTTAAGTTAACGTACCTAATTAACGTTAGTAGTGCACCATACTTATTGTTAAAGATAACCCGACGAAACTAACCAGTAAATTAATCCCACCGTTACTATAAAAACCCACCGTCCTTGCATGAATGTATTAAAAGTGAGCGACATTTTTAAATGTGACATTAATCATGAAGCCAAATTTTGAATTAATTAATTGAACATATCTGATCTAGAAAAAGGACACTTATCTGGGTGACAAAACAAAACATTTATATTTCAGGAAAAATGTCCTATGGGAGAGGCATGCTGTAAAAAATCTAATGAGCAGTCCAAAACCGAAGAAGATAAGCAGGTAAACGAATAAAATAGCTGTAATATTTCAATAGAATTGGACTATATGAACAAAGAATTTTGGATAAGAATCTGCCTAATACAATCTAGATATAAAAACAGTTCCAAAATACACATTAGAACTGTCAGTATTATAGTAAGAGTTCGATTGAATGCAAAGCAGTCGCAAGTAAAGTGATAATCAACATATTGATGATTCCCGACATATACATTTTTTCACATTAATGCGTTTAAACAGATATACGAAGGCATTTGCTAGGACTACATGTTGCATTATTGTCTTCTGTCAATATTTACCGTCACCTTAATGCAGGTAGCTGATGACATTTCTGAAGAAAGTCAAGTCACAATATTTCCTCCAGAGTTACAGGTAAAATAAAATACTTCGACAAAATATTAAACATGGGGAACATTACAAATAAAGAATGCATTTTCAAAGAATGGCGCCTAATTCGACAGGATTTCCCCCTTTAGGCAAGCAATCGAAAACATCAACGCAAAACAAGTAGACAACATAAACGATTTTTTACTGAAAATAAAATTATTCTGTTAAGAAGTAATATCAGTTTGATACATTTTCCCGCTAATTTTATGGTGCAACTTTTCTTGTTTCATACGTTCATATCTTTTGCAAATCCATCTTGATTTTGAAGCCTTAAGTTATAAAATTGTATTTGTGTTTCGGAATAATTAGGCTAAATATGGATGATTACAGAAAACGAAACGGTTTCTTTAGCAAATATTTTAAACACACGTGGCGCCCTGATAGTAATTGGAAATATAATAGTTTTTGTTGTTGTTTTTCGCATCTCTATTCGTATTTAGTGGTATTTAATATTTCGCACAAATTAAACAAATTTACCCCATCAGATTGAGGCACTTAACGGATACATGTAGGACTTTTTTCAGGTATGCAATCGTAAACCATTTGTTTTCTGTGGGTGTACTTACGTGTTTACTTTATTTTATGTCAAGCTTCATGGAAATTATTTCGACAAAGAAGTACAGTTCACTGATGGCAAATACACATGGTATAGACCTGTGCACTTGCAACAGTTACTCGCGCTGAAACAAAAGTATATTCATGCACCAATAGTAATGGGGAACACGACGACAGGTAAACTCTGTAACTTCGTAATTAGTAGAGTATAATGAAGCATACACATCAGTAACGCATTATGAGAACAAATCTTAATCATGTTACTCAGATAATTTTCAAATTACATGTACATGTACATGGAATATATAAATGCTCATGGTTCAGGTTAGACGAGAACATGTTTTACTTTTACCATAGATATCTAAAATTTGATGATATTAATTATGAAATTATATAATTTGTCGCCAGGGTAACTTTTTCAATTATCAATCTTTGAAAGTGATTGTTTGTATCCTTATCAGACTCTTTTGATGTATTAAACAGTTTCTTGTGAAATATCTCGAAATTAACCAGATCAAATTTTTAAAATACAGCTATTATGTTAATATCAAAATACTTCCAATGATGTTAATGACGTCATGTTGATTTCTCTGTAAAGAAGTGATTCCAAATGACCATGTTTTATTACAATACCAAGTTGTGAGTCTAGTCTTACACTTAGAATAAAACAAGTTGGCATTAAAGGATTTTGCCAACAATGCTCATTTACTCGTGAGGAGCCTCTTTAATATGAAGTTATTCAAGTCAGAACAAAATTCAGAGATAGTTACACATACTATTTTACTTTCTGTTTGTTGTATGTGCAACATCTGATAAACGTCTAAACGTTTCAGCTCGCTTTATCGCCGAGGGTGCTTATGACGACGAAAATGTTCTCATTTATGGAGGAAATATTCCAGAGTTGAAAGAGATAAGAGTAACTAATGATGAGTTAATTCTTGGTGGTGCATGCACGATATCAGATTTGTCAGACTTCCTTGAAAGTGAAAACTGTAAATTACCAGGTATTTTGAATTGTTTGAAGATGTTGAATACCTTAAATACATTGAATCTCATTATAGAATTTCGTAATAAGTTTAGTTTTGTTTAAGAGCAAAATGACTAATTGTGTTCATATGTGTAATGTTGTACTATAGTTTATTAATAATATGTCAGGTTTCAAACTTTATGAATTTGCTCCGTTTTAATACAAGTAAATAACATATGTTTTTATTCATTATCGTTGGACACATAAACGCCATTGAAGTTCATTACATGTCCTGTCTTTCTATTTAGATCACCAAAGCAAGCACATTCTACCAATTCAAGAAATGATATCGAGATTTGGCTCCGAACAGATCAGGAACGTTTCTGTAAGTCTGATACTAGATATTTGAAATATTACTGTAGACGGTAATGTCTTATGGAGAAAAATAGAGAGAGAAAACAAAATGTGTCATGGTAAACAATATTCACAATTTTGAAATATTCATAAAGAATTATGTCATACATTTCATATATTGAAGACAACTCCATAGAGAAAATCTGTACACAAATGGAAAGAGAAACAAGTTTTTTGTACCTATTTGTCGTAAGACTTGACATTATTTGGAGACATGACAAATACAATTTATAAGTATGACAAAAGAATAACAATATCTATATTTCAGCCATTTTGTATTGAGAAAAATGTTGGAAAACACTCTATGACATTAAATTTTAATGTATTACATATTTGGTATTTTTAATGCTTTTATTTTTTGCTATTGTTTGCCTTTTGTATCTTTTTCAATCGGCATACTACTTTGAAGTAATTTTTACAGCTTTCTCGAATAATCAAAATTCACTGAATACCACTACAGTTTGACACTACTTTTAAACATTTCAGACAATAGCTGGAAGTGTGATGTCCGGCCGTTCCAACTCAGATATAAAGACTCTGTTCCGAGCTCTTGGTGCGACTGTAACAATTTCCTCAGGTTGGTCTTATAATTGTGCAACAAAATTTGCAGTTTTGTATTAAGACTTCCGTTTCTTGTATAGTTGTTTTCAATGTTGCAGTAAAACATAATTATTATGCATTGATTAGCTGGAGGTCAGAGTTCAAGTTGTTTTATACAATATGAACTGCTGCTAAGTTGCCAGCTTCTTTCAACAGTTGTATTCTTTTACCATTTTTTTAACTAGACTAGTATGTAGAGTAAAAGGTAAAACCCTAACCCTAACCCTAGGAAGGAGAAATAGGAAATTATACCAAATGCTTTTATAATACATAAAGAACTTAAATAAAACATCAAATTTCTATTGTGAATGAGATAATGATAGGTTTAATGCCCGTTTCTTTTCAGTTTAATAATATAACATAAACACGGCGGACTTTAAGTAGCGCCGATTTATGGTTATAGTACATCTTTGAAACTGTCCTGAAAATGCCGGTTAAACTAAAATGTCGAAGGTTAGTGGTATGTATTGTATTGTAAGCATTGTATACACCATGAACATTTTGTTTGGCATTTTAGATAATGGATCAAAGAATGTGTGTCTGAATGAAATTGACGTCAAAGGAAATGAAGTCATAACATCAGTAAACATTCCGGTCAGTTCTGTCGTAAGTATAATTTTGAGACAACTCACCACTCTTGTCTAACATATACGTGAACACTTAAGAATTACTAATACATGTATACAAAGAATAGGCAAACGCTTTTATTTTCATATATGTATATTCTTCCATATCACGATTTGGACCGGTTTTTGCTTGAAATTGCGACATCGACATTCATTTTTTTGATCGTTGGTCTTTCAAAATAGGTAGAGTATTATTCTTATTATGTTTCTGGGGTTTTCATGTACTGTGTCTGATACTGCGACCTATTTTCTGCTCCCATGTAACATTGTAAAATACGTGTTCGAAATTTTATAAGTAAAGGAACGCTTACAAAATTATAGACAGTTTAATGTAATATGACCACTATCTTGTTTTTTTTTCCAAACTTGTTCTCGTCAGATTGAGGAAGGGCTCTTGACAATGTCAGAACATTAAATCAAATGTACTTTTGCATGTAGATGTATATAAGCATACAAAGTAAGCACAATGTTATTGATTTTAGGACGAACTAAGTGCGTTTTACAAACTCTCTGAAAGAAGGTCGTTCTCTCTGGCAGTAGTCAATGCTGGAATGTTTGCAAAGGTCAATGCAGAAAACAAGGTCAAACATCTTAGGTAACTTTGAATTATTTAACTGAATGATATGTACAAAAATCTTAAGAATATGTCTTTTACCTGGAAAAATATATATATATACTTTATGAATAAGCTGTTGTAATATTCTATGGCATTAAAATGTTTCAAATATCACGTTACGCCTGAATGATCTATTGTTAATTATAAGTATAGATAAATAAAATAAGTCTATATTTGTAAATTTCGGAGCTTTTCAAAGTGTACCTGCAATTTGTATACAAAATTATCAGTAGAGTGGTGTCAAAAGAGAAAATTTTATTTCATACTTTATTTTATATTTTACTTTATATTTTGTTTTATATTTTATTTTATATTTTGTTTAGGTTATCCTTTGGGGGTATTTTCAAAGATGCTTGTGTGATTAATGAAGCATCACAGATGGCAGAAAGCAGGTTAACTTGTGTTTCAACTTTATTTACATTGTTTATTATATTTATCTAAGCTAAATAAATTACGCGCTATGTTACTATTTAACAGGTATATTTCAATTACTTACATGTGATCCTGACCTTTATGCACTGAATAAATCAATTTGCGTGAGCAATCGTGCATTAGCGGTTCTTTTCGTTACAATTTCAAAAATTCTCGCAGGTATACAATTTGTTTGGTACTGTCAATATAATGTTATTGAAAAAAGGTTAGATATTGAAAAAAAAAATATGAATAGTTTTATATGCCTAAAACATACAATGAAAATAAATTATTCATCATTGACTTTGACAGGACTCAAACACACAAAGTAAAGATTTCTAGTTCGCTACCAATTGAGCTATCGAGCCAATTGATATTATTATTCGCTCTGAACGATATTAACATTAACAATTATTATATATAGCGTGCCACGTGCATATTCGTAAAATATCAGCCGAAGATAAATATAGAAAATATACCGACCGTAAAATTATGCTAATAGGGGTCAGCAGATGGATCAGGTTAATTTTTGCGAGCAATACGTATAGGCTTAACAAATGATTAAAATCCCTGTTTTAATACCGATTACAGATATGAGATTAAACCAAATTTTATTTATAAACTGGCACATAAGATTTGCAGTTTATAACATAAACATTATATGCGTTCAGATCATGGGATGACAGTTTGTTACATGATATACTATCTGTGCTAACCGACGTCTTGAGTGTCGACAATGGACGCAAGGTGGATAGCTACAAAATATCAGTGGCCTCTGCTTTATGGTTTAAATTTTTCAACAAAGTCCAAGCTGATTTAAAGGTAAAGAATTAAAGCATAAAGTTGTTGACCCTAACCAGATGCCAATTAATAATAAGATTTTTATAAAGCAGAACATTGTCACTGTAACAGATAAATAAAAAATAATTATTAATATAATATGATATGATATGATATGACACACAACACTACACTACACTACACTACACTACACTACACTAAACTACCATGCCATGCCATGTCATGCCATGCCATACCATACCATACAATACAACTTTCAAATTGAAAATGCTTGTTTCTATGTAATATTGTTTACCATAGACCTTCTGTATAACAGTTATCATATCAATTTGTTCCAGTGTGTCTTCATGCATTGAATTGCACCTTATTCCTACATTTTAATGTATCCTTTTTATCTTATGCAAACAGATATGTGAACAAAATGTCGACTTGGTAAGACCCGTCTCCTTACCATCATACTGTAGTAAACAAGTGTTCGACGCCTGCACAACAGACGATCAAAACAATGACGATCCTCTAGGGCGCACTGTTCCTAATATACATTCTGAGGGCGCTGTATCAGGAGAGGCAATCTACGTGGATGATCTTCCTAGGCAACAAAGTATTTGAACATTATTACCAGATGATTTGTCAACTAGTGTTGATTACTGTATTGGTTGAAAAAATTGAGTTTGCTTTTTTTGTACATATAGAGAACATATTTCATTTCCAGTATCATGACAATTTTCAGCTTTTTGAAGGTTTATAGCTTTAATAATTTGCTACATGTACTGTGAGTTATGCAGATTAAAGGTTCTACTGCCTCAATGTCATTCAATTCACATAGTCTCTATGCCCTATACCATAGTAGTTTTTATCCCTTACAGTGGCAAAGCAAATCTGTTTCTGCTGCACGTGTGATGTGCCCAGTACATTCCGCTATAATTACTCTGATACTCTTCCTTGAATTTACTCTCTGTATTCTTTCTCATTTCTCTTATAATAACATATAAAATCTGTATTTTGCTGCACGTGTGATGTTCACATTGACTTCCGCTATAATTGCTCTGATATTGAATTTACTCTTCGTATTCTTTCTAATGTCGCTTGCATAAAATCAAACATTGAGATCAAGAAAATCGAAAACAGTACATTATCAATTACATGTTTTACTTTAAAATTTGTCTAACATTTCAGACGAACTCTTTGTTGCCTTGGTCCTCAGTACTAAAGCTCGAGCTATAGTTCTTAATGTGGACACAAGTAAAGCACTGGCAATCTCTGGTGTGCACGGGTATATAGACCACACAGATATCCCTGGCACAAATAGATTCGGATACCTTGTTCCTGATCAGGAACTATTCTGTTCCGGGGAGGTATATTCAAAAGAGCGTCATAGCAACGACAAGTTAAAAGAAAAAGCTAGATTGGTTTTCTAATATTTAGTAAACCTAAATCACTGAATGAAAGAATTAATAATAATTATAATTATATTAATGTCAAATTCCTGTATTCGTCTAGTGGGAGAAGGGCTGTAGTTACAATAAAGAAGAATTTTCGTTTTGTTTCCTGTGACTTGTCCTATTTTGAATTATGTGCGCTGTCGTAAATAATGTTGTTGTAAACTGTGTTTGAGAAAAGATTTGCTGATGAAAAACAACGAAATATTATACCTGTTCTTAGGTTATGTCGATCGGTCAACCTATTGGCGGCATTATTGCTGAGAGCCGTGAAGTTGCACAAATGGCTGCTTCTATGGTTACAGTTGAATATGAAGATATGACACCAATACTTACTATCGAGGTAACAACGTTGAACTTCCCTGAACAACCTAATGTTGAATTAATCTATGATTCAATTTATTTTCTGACAAGTTACTCAATACTTATGCAAGGGTTATGAAGTGTTGATTCTGAAGTTAATCATAGTACGATAAACGTATACAATAAATGACATGCTTTTAAGCCCATACATATGAGACATTCGATAGGAGACATTCATTTTCAGACCGTAAAAATAGAATTATGAAATACATGTATGCAGGTTAATGTTAGATTTGATCTTGCTATAGTGTCAATAATTTTCTAAAATTTGTTATGTTGTTATATTTACAGGATGCAATAACGAACCAATCATTTTACGGAAAACCAACGCGCTTGGTAGACGGCGACGTTGTTCGCGGACTGGCGGATTCAGAAAATGTGATTACAGGAGAATATCAGACAGGGCTACAAGTAAACTTTAATTTTTTTCTGGCCTTCCTTTTGTTTGCTTTTTATGCGCTAACAAAGGTCATTACGAACTTGTTTATCTCTCAAAAAATTAGGGACCGGTAAAGTTTGCTGATTTTCTGTAATTTGCTTTCAGACAACTACAACACTGTTAAGTACGTAAATAAAAAGATTTTGCACATGCATGCTAAAATCCGCACATGGAACTACTCACGGCATTATCTTAAGTTAAGATTGAATGAACCATCATCTTCTCACATAAATGATGTCAAGTTTAAGGGGAGAGGGTCCATGTAATTATGCTTTAAGGTGTAAACGCACAACTACGTGAAGCACCACAGACTCAATGTGAAATATGAGCAGGTGAACTAATATAGCGTATTTGTAATTCATGTAAAATCCTTTTTCAAAGATTATTTTGATTTATTTCACATATTTAATTTGAATCAATGTGTAAAAAATAGATAAGTACAAACTAAGTTATTTCATAGATATTTACCAAAAAATATTGAGGGTATTAACTTGAAATATACCAAACATATATGCAAAAAGGTAAACAGAACGTTCACGTGTGTGTGCGTGCGTGCGGTCGTGCGTGCGTGTGTGTGAAAACTGCCGATCTGTATTTAAGTTCACAAATACGTCGGTAAAATGACGTTGTAAATACATGTGTATAACAATGTACCGGACACATCTTTCATAAATTTAGATTATCTAGAGCTATCCACTATGAAGCACATCTGCTCGCAATTTTCCTTTAAAAAACGACTGACCCAGACAATTACCATATAATCCAACACCTAAATATGCATGGCGGTGTTAAACAAGGACTGTAAATTCCGACTGAAAATTGTAAATCCTGTCATATTTCAGTAAGTGTCTCCCTATACCGAGTCTATTGTAGCTATTTTACCTCATCTTATGATCATGGTTACTTATGTAAATTCAAATGCACTGGACGTTGATGAATTTACTTGTCATAACACGGAGGTCATCGCAATAAAACATTTGGGAATCTAAAGCAAATAATAAGTGTTTATTCCCTTTTTCAGGAACATCTCTACCTTGAGCCCCATGCTGTGCTTGTTATACCAAGTGAAAATAAGGAGATTGAAGTAAACTGCACAAGTCAAAATCTCAAAGGAATTCAAGCCGGAATAGCACATATTTTGAATATTCCTCAGCATAAAATTACATGCAAAGTAAAACGGCTTGGTACGTTTTATAACTTTAAGCATCTTTTCTAGAACTTTTCTAGGTTGCACAAATATCTCAGACACCGTCTGTAGGAAATGCGCTACGGAACAACCAATTTAGATGTGATGAAATGTTTATGGAACAGCTTATGAATATAATAATACTTCTATCAGTTCACTCATATCTTGTGTATAGTTGTTTATACATGAACGTTTACACATGTTATCCGGCAACTACTTAGATACACGTGTAGAAAATGAATGATATAGAGGATAATTGTTGGTTTCCGTGGAAGTTCACGTTATAATTTCACCGATTGGGCACCAAAAGTGATATTTTCACGAGTCTGGCAGCCACGAGTGAAAATAACAACTTTTGGTGTTCACGAGTGAAATTAACGTGATATTACACCGATACCAACAATTTTTCTGTTTATTTTATGGTTAAAACTCGCATGGTTTCCAGCATTAATTACGCTCGGTATACTTTTTGACGTAAATCCGGGTTAAAGATTGCAAAAACAGTGAAAAATAAAAATGGTAATCCACTGTTTCAAAACTGTGGATTATCACTTTTATTTCACTGAGAAAACTCTATAATTCACTGGAAAACATAAAATAAATTGCATTTTTTACTGAAAATGTGGTGATATTACGCTCGAGCCGTAGGGATTTAAATTTCTTGCTTGTTAAACGTTTTCTTTCAAAAATAACGAAAAAACAACAAATAAAAAAAATTATTTTCGAAGACTGGAGGGAATCGTAGAAAATAATCATAAATTAATCAGCATATTCAAAGATTAAAATATACATGAAATACATGGAACTTAGTTATATTCAATAAGACAAGTATATGTTAATTGACATTTCATCATATGAGTTCGATCTTTCATTAAATTTATATTTCTTGATACATGATGTAAAAATTGGTATCAAACTCTGATTCAAGATTTGGGAAGTACCTAGAAAAAACGATTGTCTGCTTATACATAAAACACAAAATTTAAACAAATCAATCTTTATTTGTATATATGTTGCTTTTCAATGTCTGATTAAATTTAATATTCCAGGAGGCTCTTTTGGGGGAAAAGAAGTACAACCTATGATAGCCACAGGCGCTGCAGCCGTTGCTTCAGTTAAGTATGTTTATTGCACAAGAAAAATCTTTTGTTTGGTTTCTTTAATGTCTAGGAATTAGATGTTAATATAATCATCTATATTTTCTTATCTCAGAATAATTGTCAGTTAAAAAAATAAACCTGATCTTATCTTTTAAAAGCTTGTGTTTTAATTGAAGCAAAATCATGAAAGTGAAACACAACACATAATTGTTTACAATTGTCTTAGCTCATTTAAAAGGTCGTACAATTTGAAAACTACTGTGGTTATACGACAACATCTTGGCTGTTTTAAAACGGAAATTCTAAAATTTCGCCATATTGTATTTGTAATTCAGGGATGAAATTTTAAATTGGAATAAAAAGTAATTATCCTATCGAAGATTCTCCAAAGGATCTTTTCCTTTGAACTAATACTCCCGATTGATGAAATCTAATTATTTGTAGAACAAAAGTACCTGTAAGATGTGTGCTACCGAGAGCGACAGACATGCTGGTTACAGGAAAGAGACACCCATTCCTCGGCAAATACAAGGTTGGAAATACATGGACAGTCATTAACTGTATTTTTAATTTAAAAGATTTATCGTTTGTACGAGGGTTCTGACACGGTTTTATGAGAGTCTTCCAAATATTTCTGTCACGGGTATTGCATTTCTAAAGAGCAGCAATTTTCGAATATATTTTCAGTTTTAATATCCCTTTTTACCAAAGCACATTTTGTAAGCTAAGGAAGTCGTTAAATGCTACTGAGTAGACTTTCAATATATTACAAATAAACTTCTTCAACAGGGCTACCGTTATTACAAATTACGTAAATATTTTGCTAAATTTTACTATCGCAATTCTGATTTGGTTTTGAATTTCTATAGTAATCTAAAGACTCTTCTGTGAGAAGGTATTTCAAAACCCGATTTTTATGGGGATGTGGTTTACAAACTTCGTAAGATTTTGGGTCATGGCAATTTTCCAACTGTATTTGCTAAAATTATAAAACGTTTTGTTAAAAGAGGTTACGACCCTACTGTTTTGAGACACACCGCATGTTTGGTGTTCAACCCGTTTACAGTTGGACGCTATGCTTCCCTCTTTGATTGTGTCTGACGGAAGAGGGGGAGGACTCTGTGATGGGCAGTTTTTAAATCCTACTGGGACGAATCTGTTTTGATTTTTGTCCTCTGGCCTGTTTCGTCGGGCCCTTAAGGGTGTTTCTCTTGGTGCTCTGCCTTCTGCAAAGGCATTGAGTACATACGTTTTTTGGTTCTCAAGGTTTGCTTTTTATATATTTATACACGAGCATTTTTGTGTTTTACATACCATGCCTTTTTGTTTCCATTGCGTGTGTTAGAGAATCACCTAGCAGGGATTACTTTTATTTACACTGTCCTGTGACTTTGGAACATGGGGGGGTAGAGTGAGGTTGGGTGCGCACCATAAACCGGTTTAAGCTCCCCAGTGGTGTTTTTGCCACTGACCGTTCCAAGGCGGTGCCCCACTGTGTTCCTTTAATTGTTCGTTTTGTCCTCAGAAACTATAATATCATTTTGTTTTAAATATAAGCAGTTGCATAAGCTTAGATATTGAGAGTGCGGAGGGTACTTTATAACAACACTGTTATTTTGTAGAATCACCGTGTTTGGTATTTGAATTTGACAAAGGTAATGACATGAATATAAAATGTATAAGGAAGCGACTTTTGTGGTGTTTTTTGTCTCATTGCTGTCAAACGTGTCTGAAACAAGCCTAAAATCTTTTTACAGGTTGGATTTGCCGGCAACGGAAAGATCACAGCACTGGACCTGAAGCTATACAGCAATGGTGGATATTCCTTAGATGTTTCAAGCTTGGTATGAATACCCAGATTACTCTGATATTACTACGCTTATAAACACAAAGGTTTTCTTTTCAATCACCAGAATATTTAATATAATTTTTAAAGCCAATATAGTATTCGAGATTATGAAGAGCGAAAAATCTGCAAACATCGTCCAGTTTTTATTTTACGAAACAATGTCACATGGTTTCAACCCATCTTAAAAATTAGCGTCTCACTGGCATAGAGTTTCCTTTTCTTTTGGTCTTTTTATACGTGATATTACCTCGATTATTCTTTAGTGTTTATCATTGCAGGTAATGGAAACCGGGATAACATCTTTTGATTCAGGCTATAAGGTCAAGGACGTCCAAGTAGAAGGATATGTTTGTAAAACAAACACCCCGTCGAATACTGCTTTTCGTGGTTTCGGGCATCCCCAGACTGTGCTTGTCATGGAGGATATCATTTTTCAAATTGCCAGCAAGCTAAATATAAAGTCAGAGAAGGTTCTCCTTTACGCTTTATACATTGATTGCATAACTGGATTCAATAAAAACACAACTTTTTTCTCTGTGTTGATCTCTTACTTATTTAGATCTGACCTCTTTTTTAGAACCTGTTCCTTGGTAAATAAGTTTTATTGAACTTAGTTAAAATAACCATAGACATATCTTTACCTAACTGTCAAACACTGTTTTATCAAAGGTTTTGTTTTAAACAGGAAACTTGTTTTATTATATACCGATAAATATTTTGCCAAAAATACAGCCTATATTCAACCATTAAATACGGCCTGACAGCGCCAAATAGCGCGGCATAATTTGTAAAACTGCATTCAATTGGCCCTAAAATGCACGTGACGCTAATAACGTCGCTTTTGACTAGGTCGTTACTATTTGTTTATATGATGACGTCAATAAATTTATTGACGTCGCACACTACGTATATTTTTAGCGCTAAAAAGTTTTTTTCTTCAATTTTATGCTTAGCATGTCATTTTAATTTAGTTTATCGCGCAGACAAGTGTCAAAATGTATATAATAAAAGGGTTATTAGTATAGTACATGTAATGTGATCCATAAGCCGGATTGGCTCTCGTTGAGGTCGGATCAAACTCGTGCTACGCACTCGTATGATCCGACGTACGACTCGAGCAAATCCATCATGCTGGATCACGTTACTATACTAATAACCCTATTGTATTAGTATATAACTTACACTATCTGGATATTGAATACATCATTACTAGTAAAGTGATCCTTTTCACAGGTTCGAGAGGTAAATTTATACCAGGAGGGAGATATAACGCCTTACGGAAGTATGCTCGAAAACTGTACACTACCAGAACTATGGCACACATGTAAATCTGACAGTAACTTTGAAACCCGCCTGAAAGAAGTTGAGAGTTTTAACAGGTGATTTTTGATTGTCTTTTTCAAGAGCTTGCATCGCTGACAAGTAATTAAAAGTATACATGAAAATTGATTCAGAAAACTATGTAAAGTTTGAGGCTTAGCTGAACTATACTCAGTACATTTAAAAACGCAACACTTACATGTTGTGTTGTAGGAGTTTAACGCCTGTTTCAACCGTGTTTGGGTCATTTCAACAGGCGGGCAATTTATTAAACAATCGTTCCTGGGAAGAACCAGTACTAGACAATTCTTTTTGAAAATTTAACTTTTATGTATTCACATTAACGGAGAATTGATTTTCAGATGTATACTGAACAAAAAAAGAGCGCCAGTTGGCATTTTGTTATCAATATTGATTGTTTCAATTAAAGAAAATGGGGAATAAGTCTTGAACAATGTTAACACCAAAGTATTGTTTCAGTCTGAAATAACATGTTGCGATAGGTTTTGCAACAATCATAAATGTTTTTGTGAGGTATATGGTTAATTGAAAAAAATGCCATATATACGGAATATCGCTTAAGTCATTTAAATTTGTGAGAAAAATGGGTTGATGCTTAAAATAGTGGTTTCATTAACAAATAAGGGGAATGTAGCCAGGTTTTAACAAAATTACAAAATTAATAGACATACCATATTTTAACGATTTTCTGCAATTTTAAAAACCACTTTTCATTTTGGTTATGACAAACATTATCAATGTTAAGTATTTTTTCTTAGATTGTCTAAATTCTAAACATATTTATTATTTAACCTTTTCGAAAAAATAACAATAAAAATTAAATTGAAAATATTAATTTTTTTTTTTTTAATTTTAAAAATTTTTTTGGGTTTTTAAAAAAAAAAAAAAAAAAAAAAAAAAAAAAAAAAAAAAAAAAAAAAAAAAAAAAAAAAAAATTTTTTTTTAAAAATTTTAAAAAAATTTTTTTTTTTTAAAAAAAAAAAAAAAATATTTTTTTTAATAAAAATAAAAAAAAAAATTATAAAAAAAAAAAAAAAAAAAAAAAAAAAATCTCGTTACCAGTTGTATTTCGTTTGTATAATTGAGTTAAAATACGCTTTATTACATTTCTTTAGACTTTCGAATTAGTGGATCATGACATTATAATTACAGAGCAAAGGATTGAGAATTTTTCGAAGTTAATGTATCTATAATGAACTCACTGAATAGGACAAACGGAACATATTTACAATGGGTAGGCCTATGGGGTTCATGTCGTCTGCGTTGTGGTTTAGTGACGGAACACCCGAGGGCAGATGATATATAGCTTTTCCGAATTCGTCCGTATTTAAAACTCTTGTTATTCCTGCAAATCTACAAACATGAAAAAATAAGCACAGATACTTTCACTTGAGTAGATTTTTTATCTTATCGCAGAGATTGTTTTCTTCAAAATATTCATATAAATATAGCTTTCGTGGTGCCAAAGCATTCAATATGAAAATCTCTTTCCGGACTGTCGTAATATACCGCGCTTTCAGTTAAACAAACATTATACGTATATAATAATGAAAGCAAATCATTTGCAAATAAAGTTCATTCAACATTACTGTTTACTTATGTCATGCATTTGTATTTGAAACTTAACTCTGTTACACATCAATTTCTAAAACAGTATTTTCGTTTGTTTTTGCAGGAGAAATAGATGGAAGAAAAGTGGAATATCAATGACCGCTTCGAAATTTGGTATTGGTTTTGAGATGGCTTTCATGTACCAGGTTTGACTTCACTTAACAATTTAATAAACGATTTAAATGGCGCAATAAAAGCACACGTATAATATCTGCAACGCATTTTTTAACATACACAAAACAATTCTGGCCCTAAGTCAGTTAAAGTCGCGATAATAATAATTATTCATTGATTCCGTATGCCTTTTTATTATATACTTTCATATTGCCCCGTTCACTTTGCCTTAGAGAGTTCGTTCAGTATTCTACGGTACTGCACGTTGGTAAGGAATGATACTGAACGTTGGCAAGGGAGGGCGGTCCTAGCGATCAGCTGTACGGACTATTTTATTTGTTTGCAAACATCGTTTTAATGAGGTTCAACAGGGCTACCGTTATTACAAATTACGTAAATATTTTGCTAAATTTTACTATCGTAATTCTGATTTGGTTTTGAAATTCAATAGTAATCTAAAGACTCTTCTGCGAGAAGGTATTTCAAAACCCGATTTTTATGGGGATGTGGTTTACAAACTTCGTAAGATTTTGGGTCATGGCAATTTTCCAACTGTATTTGCTAAAATTATAAAACGTTTTGTTAAAAGAGGTTACGACCGTACTGTTTTGAGACACACCGCATGTTTGGTGTTCAACCCGTTTACAGTTGGACGCTATGCTTCCCTCTTTGATTGTGTCTGACGGAAGAGGGGGAGGACTCTGTGATGGGCAGTTTTTAAATCCCACTGGGACGAAACTGTTCTGATTTCTGTCCTCTGGCCTGTTTCGTCGGGCCCTTAAGGGTGTTTCTCTTGGTGCTCTGCCTTCTGCAAAGGCATTGAGTACATACGTTTTTTGGTTCTCAAGGTTTGCTTTTTATATATTTATACACGAGCATTTTTGTGTTTTACATACCATGCCTTTTGTTTCCATTGCGTGTGTTAGAGATTCACCTAGCAGGGATTACTTTTATTTACACTGTCCTGTGACTTTGGAACATGGTGGGGGTAAGAGTGAGGTTGGGTGCGCACCATAAACCGGTTTAAGCTCCCCAGTGGTGTTTTTGCCACTGACCGTTCCAAGGCGGTGCCCCACTGTGTTCTTTTTATTGTTCGTTTTGTCCTCGTGTGTTTGCTTTGTGTGCTAGTGTGTGTTGGTAGTGTATGTTTGTGTGTGTACATGATTGTGTGTGTGTGTTGTTGTGTGTGTGTGTGTGTGTGTGTGTGTGTGTGTGTGTGTGTGTGTTGGTGGTGTGCACTTCTGGGTGCTGTGGGGCTCGTTTTGGGGAGGCTGCGTTTTTGGTACGTGGCATTCCCTGTTTGATATTATTTTTGTGTTTATATGTCGAAGTTTGATAGATTTTTACAATTAAATAAACTATGGTCTTTAAATAAAAAAGAAACTTTAATCATTTTCAAGTAGACGTAAAAGAGTTTCATTTTAAAAAAGGTTCGAATTTTTTAGCAATACCAGTTCTGGTTACGAAAATTACTGGTACGTATTTCAGCCAAGTATTGATAAACAAAAGGAACGATGTTTTGCATGTAGTCATAAGAAAGAGAAAACATTTTTAGGAACGTACATCAAGTTGATGTATTCACATTTCAAAGTACAAACCTGCATCCGTAGGAAAAGTCTTACGTGTTACAAAACAAGATGGCGGACGGCAAATGAAATTTCTAACCGTATTATTGACGTCAACGTTTCTCCTAATAAATGACGTCACGTATAAACAACAATATTGAATCGAGTCTATTAATACGCAATAAAGAAAATGTACATGGTGAAATAGTACGCTAGTTGTCTGAGAAATTTCAAGATTCATTTATTGTTTTCTGCAGAACAGAATGTCATTTTTGTTCATATTCAATATGAAAGTATATAATAAAAAGGTTATTGAACTTGTGTGGCGAAATATTACTTGGAACTCGTTGATTTGGCGGGAACAACTCGCAAGCTCGTTGTTCCCGCCAAATCAACTCGTTCCAAGTAATATTTCACCATACAAGATCAATAACCTATAATAATCTTGAACACATATGTGCTAACTTTCCTACACATCACCCTTATCTTACACATATACTTTTCTAACGTTTCCTATGTATATAAAGCAGGTATCTTAGAAAAGTCTATACACGTATTAGTATATTTGAATTAAAATAAACTAGTTTTAAGTGTGCAAGAGAAGCCTAGATTGAAGGCACTGATTGAAGTGAAACCTTACTTTGAGGTTGTGCTCAGGCTGAGCTATTGTGACCATTCGCCGTCCGGTGTCTGTTCAAACCTTGTGAAACACTACTAGACCAATTTCAACCAAACTTTAGATGAGTGTTCCTTAAGTAACCCTTTGTATGACCATTTAGTTAGAAACACAATATGCTCATACAAATTGGTTACAAAAATTGAGAAATTTACAGTTGACAGGTCTGGACAAAGTGAAATTTGACACCATTTCCCTTTTTTATCACAGTTTTTACTATATAAACGTGTTGCCCTGAAAACCGTTTCATGAACGTCATGTTAAATCATTAGATAAACTAAAAATGGTTGTATCTGAAAAAAAAACAGAAGTGAATTAAAATGTATTAAAAGAAAAGATAATGAGCTCAGTATCTGTTCTGTCAGCATGCTCAGAAACTTCATGTAGTTTCATTGGTTGGTGGGGTAAGAATTATAAATGTGTTGTTTCAAATCTGAATGAGTTTCTTGCCCAATATGTTCATATTGTGTTTCTAACTAAATGGTAATACAGATAAATTACAAAAAAATAAAAATTTTACAGTTTACAGGTCTTGAAAAAAGTGAAAGTTGACACCATTTTACTACTTTTTCACAATTTTTACTATAACTTGTTGCCATTGCAACCATTACATAAATGTCATGTTAAATCATTAGATAAACTGAAAGTATTTGTTTCTGAAAAACGAAGTGAATTGAACTAAAAGATACTAAAAGGAAACATTTTTAGCTCAGTATCTGTTACCGTCAGCGTGATAAAAATGTTCATGTAGTTTCATTGGTGGGTGGGGTTCGTATTAAATGGTCATACAAATTGGTTACAAAAATTGAGAAATTTACTTCAACACAAAAATTCAACAAGAGTTGAAACCTTACGAAATGGAAAAAAACGGTGAAAAATGGCCTTTTCAACGTTTTATAGTAATAACAACCGAAAATGTTCAAAAGATATGTACTGTTCAGACAAAAAACTGATATGTAGTTTCTTTTGATAAAAATCACAAAATTATAGAAACATATCAAGTTTTGATAACTTTTATTTCCCTGAATTACTTAAAAAGGTATTTTTCAATAAAAATGTCCGCCATATTGGCCGCCATCTTGAATTTTAGGACGTTGCCCCTGGTATGGGCGAAAACATTTGTGTTTCCAAAAAGTACATATATTGAGTTTACAGTGAGTTCCCCTAGCGATCCGTGACTTCCTGAGCAACCAGTGACTTCCCCTAGGAAAAAGTGACTTCCTTAGCAACCTTTAACATCCTGTTGCCACCAGTGACTTGGTTAGCAACCATTGACGTCCGTCTTTGGCGAGCGGTGGTGTAGAGGTTTAGGTGTCTGCCGCTCATCCCGGAGGTTGCGGGTTCGAGCCCCACCAAGGTCACGACCGTACCTCCTCATATGACACCAGTACTGGTTTTTCTAGGAAGCGGACTCGAGAGTGACTGGATAAGCTCAAAGCTTTCTTCACAGTCGAGATAAAATAAATTAGTATAAACTAAAAACTAATCACTGACTTCATCTAATGACCAGTGATTTCTTTAGCACCCATGGTCTGTGCCTTGAGGCTGGTAACTTTTAGCAACCAGTTACTTTCCCTAGCAACCAGTGACTTACTCAGCAACTTGTGACTTCCTTTAGCAACAAGTGAATTTCTTAGGTAAGTGCACTGGTACTCATATGAGCGATATTGAGCCATCAAGGACCTCTTGTTTTATCTAAATAAACTCATGGACTTTTTTCTGTTAGATAAATTGCTATTCGAAACCCTTGTTAACACAAAATTAGTCTGTAACTCAATGGGTAAGGTATTGAGTATTATTATAGGGAGCCGCTCTGGTTAATATCTACCATGATGGTTCTGTACTGGTTGCCCATGGTGGAATTGAGATGGGTCAAGGAATCAATACCAAACTGATACAGGTATTCTAAGACAACAATAACAGAGATCTAGAATCTGGAAATACATAAGTTTGCTAATCTATTAACAGTTTTGTTCTTTTATTTCCTTCAAATGGTAAACAATAAGCCATATATATTTAATGTCACGATAATGTGCTATGACCGGTATAACAACAAGTTAGTTCTTTCTTGTTTCTCTATACATTATGAGTTCTTGATATGGAATAAAGTTCCATTAATAGATTCGATCCTTGAAAGTTTTTGAATGCGTGTAGTTAGTTACTAGTAATAACTACATTATGACATAAATTTCATAAAAAGTGGAAAACCAAAATGAAAACATACAGAGAAAATCTTTATCAAGCAAAGCACATTACGCTTTACTGAACATGTTTATAATTGCAAATATTGTTTTACTATATAATGGTGAATGACTTTAGATATTTTATGATATATTTATACCTTAACTGAACCTTCTTATAATATTCAAAGATAGCCTGTAGAGTGCTTGGTGTTCCAAAGGAGAAGGTTCACACGATTGAAACGTGTACAAGAGAGGTTCCCAATACCATAGTCACAGCCGGTAGTATGGGTACGGATCTTTACGGACCCGCCGTTAAGGTAAATATAAATCTATTAAAGGATGATACCATATAAATGTACTGGTAGAACAAACAATTATTAGGCGAATAAAAAGGCTCTTGTATGTTTATATGCTACACCACACTGTTGTCTCATTTTACTTGTCCATTACATGTTATTTTTATTCTTTCAAATATATATATAATGGCATTTTCTAAATACATGTATAGTCGTTTTATATAATGCCTTAAATGTTTAGACATTTTGTAAGATGACTGGTTGTTTTGGTCATTTTACAAAATGACTTATATTTTAAGGTATTTAGCAGAATGCCTGAAAATTTTGGCAGGCATTTTGTAAATTGCCTAATTGACATAAAATCATAAACAACGCTGTTTAAACTTAAGCGAATTATAATACACAATAGTTGACATACATATTGCAACAATACTGTTCAGGGACAAGAAAAAGGTGCAACATTTACATGTACACATATATTATGGACATTGGGTACATCCTTACGTACATTATTTATAATACGAATACATTTATATGTGTTCTATCATTTATTTTTACATGCCAGATTTAGATGGCACCAACTGTTACAAAGCTGTCCAGATTTCTACGCAAGCAACGCTTAGAGTTACATCTGGACTTGATATTTGTACTACAGTCACATTAAGCGAAAAAAAAATATCAAACAGGGAATGCCACGTACCAAAAACGCAGCCTCCCCAAAACGAGCCCCACAGCACCCAGACACACCCACCCCACCACACCACACACACACACACACACACACAACACACACACACACACACACACACACACACACACACACACACACACACACACACACACACACACACACACAATCATGTACACACACACTAGCATACAAAGCAAACACACGAGGACAAAACGAACAATTAACGGAACACAGTGGGGCACCGCCTTGGAACGGTCAGTGGCAAAAACACCACTGGGGAGCTTAAACCGGTTTATGGTGCGCACCCAACCTCACTCTTACCCCCACCATGTTCCAAAGTCACAGGACAGTGTAAATAAAAGTAATCCCTGCTAGGTGAATCTCTAACACACGCAATGGAAACAAAAGGCATGGTATGTAAAACACAAAAATGCTCGTGTATAAATATATAAAAAGCAAACCTTGAGAACCAAAAAACGTATGTACTCAATGCCTTTGCAGAAGGCAGAGCACCAAGAGAAACACCCTTAAGGGCCCGACGAAACAGACCAGAGGACAGAAATCAAAACAGCTTCGTCCCAGTGGGATTTAAAAACTGCCCATCACAGAGTCCTCCCCCTCTTCCGTCAGACACAATCAAAGAGGGAAGCATAGCGTCCAACTGTAAACGGGTTGAACACCAAACATGCGGTGTGTCTCAAAACAGTTGGGTCGTAACCTCTTTTAACAAAACGTTTTATAATTTTAGCAAATACAGTTGGAAAATTGCCATGACCCAAAATCTTACGAAGTTTGTAAACCACATCCCCATGTCGAAGTCTTGTCCATCTCATAAGACATTTCGTTTTGCATACTCACAGATCATACTGTTAGCAATTTCTAGATTTAGAAAATGTCTGTAGCATATGTGTGAATTTTTCAGTTTGAGCCTTCGATCCATTTCTGGTTTGGTCACATCATTGCATATTATGGTCAATAAGGAGCCATCAATTGTTCAAATCCTTTAAGTTGGCTTTAACTCTTAATGATAAAAATGAGTTTATAACTCGTGCGTAGTCATTCGTTAGTAAGTGATATGATAGTTTAAAGTGACATTATGCGTATATTACTGCACAAAGTGTATTTTTGGTGACAGTTTTATAAAAGCAATTTTTGGTTGCTGTGCATTTAAATGTGTTAAATTAAATTATGATTATGCCGCATTAGTATTTGAAGTTGGTGCTTTAGATATAAAAAATCGGACTGATAAAATGATAGTTGAATGTGTCGTTGTTGATGTTGGTAGATTTCGGCAGTGGAAGGGAAGCAACTCCTGCATGCAGTTGTTCTTTTGTTAAATTGACTCTCCCAGTCAAATTAGAAAGTCAATATTTTGAAAGTTATTTTTTCATACTGGTAGCGGGAAGAGTTTGGTGTATTGGGTTAAAAGTTATTATTTCCTCTACACTTTTGTACACACCAATTTCAACTGGATTTTTAGTTGAAAAAAAATGCGCATAATGTCACTTTAAGTGAAATATTTCAGAATGCATGTGAAATATTAAACGAAAGACTCGCACCTTTAAAGGAAGCCATGCCAGATACAACATGGGAAAAACTAGTAAGTTTCAATAGTAATGATCAAAGAATTTCGTTCCTACTTATACTTATAACTGTTTCATTATAATATTTTATCGATATTTATTCTATTTTTGATAATGTCTTATATAAATGTTTTACACAGAATTCGAAACAAGCAAAGGTAGAGGTCTGCTGAGCTGACCAATGTTGTGTTCTTATCATTTTCGATATGATTGCAAATCTAAATATTACGATACATACTTTCATGGACCAGTGCGTCAAATTCACCTGTTGCATTATTTTATGGACAAATACGACACAAGCAGTCAATGTAATGATTTTAGGGAGTACGAAATTGCTGACCTGCCGTTTTGTATTTTCTCCCTATTTCAATCTGTTTCAGATCTTTACGGCATTCTTCAAACGCATTCAGCTCTCAGCTACAGGATTTCATTGGTAAATAAATTGTAGTAAATAGAATTGGTCAGGTTACTGCTTATTTGAAAATATCCGTCTGAAAAGGAAAATAAGTGTTTATAGAACATTTCGTTTAGTACATGTAGCTGTCATTCATATTAAAATTGTGAAAAAGTACCCAAACTGTGAGTTTTTACAAGAACTTTTCCATTTTCAAGAAGAAGCAAGAGTAGCAAAATAAGGATCCTCTGTGAACAGAAATGAATTCAGTTAAGCATTCAACGCTCTATTTTCTGGATTGAAACAGCTGTCAGTTACAAAAGATGAAAGAAATTTTAGTGAAAACTTACACTTTAAAATGAAAATGGTCACAAACTTAACATGTTAAAACATTATTTAAAACTATACGCAGAAAACCTGCGGCGTTTGTATTCATTCAAATGCTGCGAAAATTGCATATGAAAGTAAGCCGAGTTTAAATTAAAATGTACCCTAGTTTATCAATTTGAGATGATTTTATATAAACAAGAGATTGTGTGTAATTGCCTTTGAGTTAATAAAAAACATTGCGACCTTGTTCATAGCTCCGAGAAAGTAACTTGTTTGTGCAAACATACTGATGTAAAGCTTACTTTGTGCCAAACTTTCAATATTTAGCGATTAATTATTCCATTTATGTCATTTTTATATCTCAGTCATCCAAAGGATAAAGACTTCGACATAGTAACGAAGGTCGGAAATCGGTTTGATTACTTTACATATGGAGTAGCTTGTACAGAAGTTGAAATCGATGTTCTTACAGGAGAAAACCAGGTGACTTGGACTTGCTTATTAACTACATGTTTAAAATATTATATTAATAAGATGTATTCAAAATAGTTGCGCTCACACAAAATAGGGGATGTTATACATCAAACCCATTACAAGTGATGGAAAAGATAGTCACATAACTACATTATAATTGTTTTAAAGTCGCATTATGAATTTCCATTCACATAACAAAGAGAGCTTTATTGCGTACTGTATGTCGATGAAACACTTTATGCAAAAATTTTAATTCAACAGCAACACCGTATTACAACAAATTATTTATATCATGCCACATATCCCACCGACGATTAGAAACGATGGTGTCATCTTTGGGGTTCTTATTTATTACACAAACATATATTAAGGCTTGTAGTTTTGAAATAAGCCTTTGTCTTAGCAGTTCACATTTAGAAGTTTCATGTTTCTATGTCTTTCTGATTACAGGTGTTGCAGGCAGATTTGTTTGTGGACATCGGTAAAAGTTTGAATCCAGCTATAGACATAGGGCAAATCGAAGGAGCCTTCGTGCAGGTATAAACCTAAATGAATATTCGCCCCAAATATTGGCATATGTTTGAAATTATTACATTTTTAACCATTATATCGTAAAGATTTGCATTTCATAAAACGGATGTACACATTTGTCTCAGGAAAATCGTCAAAGAAAAACTGGAGTAAAAATTATTAAATAA
Source organism: Saxidomus purpurata (assembly GCA_022818135.1). Lineage (NCBI taxonomy): Eukaryota > Metazoa > Mollusca > Bivalvia > Venerida > Veneridae > Saxidomus > Saxidomus purpurata. Next base: position 38,640,974 of record JAFMSR010000018.1, read on the forward strand.
AGTAAAATGTTTTATACATTCCAACGGGAATGCTTGTTGTTGTAGCTATCGTTACGGTTGAGATTAACTATTTTGATTTTAAAAACAACCCCGATATACTAGTTTGCAGTTATGTATTAACTACTTCATCTCCTGATATCTTTGTTTTAAATCTTAACGGTCTTTCCACAGGGTCCTATAAAACAATATTTGATAATTAAGGTTGGAATGATAAAAAATTATATTCAGAAACGCTTTAAAGAAATGTAAAACCGAAACATACAATGGAGTGCGATATGTGCTCATGCTGATATACAAATGTACATGTAAGACTTGTTAGTCCATGACATGTGAATATTGCCTCGAATGTCTGTTTTTTGCGTATACATTTTTATTTTGCATTTGTCTATGACAGGGTTTGGGAATGGTTACATGTGAGAGTATGGAGATAGATGAAAAAGGACAGATAAACAACTGCAGTCCACTCAGCTATAAAATACCAAACATAAAGAGTATACCTCGGACACTGAATGTACACCTTGTGAAAAACCACAATATTGAAACCCTCATATATTCGTCAAAGGTTTGTATATACGTTATATAACTTATTCTCGAAGGACCAGTTTCAGTGACCCTAAGAATACTTCAAGCAGAATTATGAAATCTTTTGAAGAAGACCTATTCTCTTTATGGATTACTATTGTGTGATATGTGTGATGTAGAATAAAGTGGAACATATTTCAACACAATTTATATAGTGTTGTTTATCACAAGCACCCCTGTTTTGCATTACAGATACTCAGCCGTACCAATTTCAGTGACCCCTGCTTCATGTGTAAACTAATGACAATAGCCGGTAATTGACATTTTCTCAAAGTTAACTTACACAAAATGGAACAAACAGAATTATAACCAGAGTGGAACTTGTTTATAAATGAGATACAGAGCACATTCATTATAATGGTTAAACCGTATATAAATACTATGAAGCACAAGGGGCGGGGTTCAAAGAATGGGCAAAAAATGATTAAAAAAACACAAAACTTTAATTATATTGTTTTGTGTAATGCCACAATAATCTGTTTACCATGTCTCATAAAAATATGAAGAAATTTTCCACCTTATTTCAATAATTTCAGATTTGAAAGTTAGCACTTCTTAGATCAGCTATTTTTCAACTTAAAAACTATTAGCAGATCATGTGCTTCAAACTTGTCTTTTATCAAGAAGTTCTTACTAGTCAGTTATATATGCATACAAACTGGCAGAAAACAAGACAACAGATACATGAACAAAGAAAATAAATTTAAATTATGTTTTTGACCACAGATTTACATCTCAACTTAAAAGTGTAAAAAATAATAAGAAAAGGGCCTTAAAAATGGGGTTACCATGGTCATATCAACCCCATGATTAATAGTTTCTGTCATGAGCACGAGGTTCAGATCGAAATATCCGTCACCGAGGGTAACTGTTTTGGCGGGAACGAGGCTCTGCCGAGTTCCCGTAAAACAGTTACCCGAGGTGACGGATATTTCCATCTGAACCAAGTATCTAATAATGGAAACTTTTTTTCTTGCATACCGTCTTGCACTTTAAAGTAGATTTCTAAATGCAAACTTATCAAAATGATGAATTATCATGAAAAACAAACGATTTTCCGACGTTGTGTTTGGGACATTGACGTCACAATGTTTATAACCTTACGTCTTAAGTAATTCACGAGAGTCATCTAGCATAGGAGGGGTGCCAGACCGGTTTTTCCGGCATGGGCAAAATCACCGGAAATGCCGATCCGATATGCAAGAATAAACTGTCTCTGTCAGCACCTTTTCTTTCAATCTGAAGAAAGCTAAAATGGTATAGTTCACACCCTGGTATAATTATTTATCCAAGATAATGTGGCTGCATACTTCAAAAGGGTCACTGAAACAGGTCCGTTACTGAAACAGGTCCTCCTACGATATATTAATAGTTAGAAATAAATGACAGACGATATATATTACTGACATCTTTTTTCACAACCTGTTAGTACTTTCAAATAGTTTTAGTTTGGACTATAATCGCTATATGCATTTCAATAATATCTTCAGCATTCATTAAAACAACACGTTACAATATTGCAAATTCTTTGTGGTTATACAGAGAAACGTTTACTTTTTGGAATACTAGTAAATAGGTTATATTTTGAAATAGATCCCGTTCTCAACCGTCATTTGTCAAGACAGTGGTAAAGAAATAATGTTTAAGGCTATAGCTTTTCCAACACGCATTGATATAGCGAAGCCTGGCTGTAAAACATTCAACCACTCTACTAACGTTGCCATGAACACAACCCTGCAAACTGTGTGCCTATATAGCTGAAATCAAATTTTCATTCGAAATGATTCTAAACATGATCCACATATATAAAACAACACAAACAAAAATTGGGTTTCCTTTTGCAGTCAGTTGGAGAGCCTCCTTTAATTCTATCGTTGTCTGTTCTTGCTGCAATCAAAGAAGCTGTATCAGAGGCACGTGCTCAGATTGGACAGCACGGGTACTTCAGGCTTGATTCTCCAGCAACGGTTCAGATAATACAAAAGGCATGTGGCGACCAAATAAAGATTTAGATTTTGAGTCAATTTCACTGTCAAACTTGTATAGTAAAAAAGTTATTATATTGCATACTGATTACAATTAGAATGCATATAGCATGTGTGTTTACAAACATTAATGGAGTAGTAATACATCTCATTCATTTAAACTGTAACGTGGGTTGGTTTATATTTAGCGATAAATGCCTATTGGATATATGTACCACGAGTTAAACAAGATAAACAGTGAAAAAAAAGGTTGTTGTGTAAAATGTTATTTTCAAGACAACTGCGACCATACACATTCAAGTTTTGGATAACCTAGCAGGGAATGTCTAGCTGCAACCAAGAAAAGTATAAGATATTCAATTACCGTAATATATTCTTATTCAATGAAAATAACAGTGTTTTTCTTATTTTGTCCAAAGTAAGACAAAGTTACAAACAACTTATCTAGAGAATAAACAATCGAGAAAATAAAAATTATTTTATATGGAGAAGGTTGATGAACAATAGAAGTTGATTGTTGCCTTTAAAAGAACCAAACTGCAGATTTCAAATTTAGTAATTGGTAAGAGCATACTGTTAAAATACTTTGTCACTTGAGACGATATCACCGCTTGCTTAGTCATTATTAAATGTTGATTAATTACTTTTCCTATTTTGACTGGGGCAGTCTTTTGAAAACAACTGCATGCAAGAGTTGCTTCCCCTCCACTGCCGAAATCTTTACCACCACCAACAACAACACGAGCGAGATCACTGCGAAAATAGTGAAGCAACATGTCACACTCAAACTCAACACATGACACCTATGTGTCGCACATCTCCGTGTTGGTGTCGCCGAGATCGACACAATGGTACCTCGCACTTTGATGGAAAAAAGTATATAAATATGTATATATTATATATTTTAATTTTTTCATGTAATACACCTTATTCTATGAAATTAAGTAAATATGTTACACATATATCCTACTTAGATGGAAATACAGGGGTAAAATATGGCCGAAAATCGTATTTTCGCCACTTATTCGTCTAGACCATTTTGATGCATTTTTACCACGATCAACTTAAATCGACAATTGTGATCCTGCTATTGCGAATTAATCGAACCAAATGTATCAGTATTATGAAATTAGGTTTTTTTAACTGAACGGTATGTTTTAAGATTATGAGTAATCATAATAAGCGATTAACATATTCTGAAATGGGGGCTGTTATTACTTGTCGGAGTAGCTGTCAAGTTTTTAACCTACAATACAGGGTTTTGAATATGGCCGGTAGCGGGCGATAAGATATTCACCCCATTCTAAAATGGAAACCCTTTGCAATCGTAATATTAACTTGGCTTTTTTCAATACTTTAATTTATTTGCTTAAATCAGGTTTAAAGCGTATAACTACTGTTATTGCTGGAAGCTACAAAATTCTGATTGGCTAATAAGCAACCTGTGCTATGCCATATGAGTCATTAACAGCTCAGCTCGAAGCATCTGAATTTAAGATCATCCTTTTTAAATATTTACCGTTAGACAGTTTAAATTCATAAGTAACTGGAACCAAGTTTGGTGATTTAAACCGGTCCCTTATAGATTTACTTGTATAAACAAACGTGTTTATCAAAGTTTTCCATAGCAACTGGCGTTATGCTGCCGCGTTACATTTATGAACAATTCAGTTGAAACTAAAATGATAATAACTAGTACATCAAATAATAGATATTGAAACAACTTGTCTTTGTCATTTTACTTCGATCTTATTTAAATAATAAGCCAGGTCGAATTCAATATCAAAGGGAAGCTACTACGTAAATCCCCAATTGAGAACGCCACGATAATTAGTTCAATTTCACCAAAGCTGTGTAGTGATTTTAGAATTTTAAATGATATGAATGTAACTTAAGACTTTGTTTTAGTACGATATTCTCGAAAACACTTTGAAAACAGGCATTTGCAACCGTTTCAAGAAGTGTCATATAATCCGATTTGGCACATTTCGGATATTTGCATTTATAGCCACTATTGTCGAAGTGTTTGAAATTAGACCATATGAGGTTTTACCTTTTCATACCAAAGATAAGTATTCTTACATGTTGACAGATAACCGTACTCTGTCATGTGTTCTTTCAAGTTAATCATTATGTCAAGTCCGGTGAGATAAACTGATTCTACATTATTAACAATTCTAATATGCCTATGGTATATTTCTATTGTCAATTCGAGTGCAATTAGTAAGCTAGGCGGAGTTTCGAAATGGAAGTAGCTCCTTCGACTTTCACTCCCGCGAACTAAATAAAAATGAATAGAAAAATCAGTATAAACCCCAGAGGTTTTACGTTTAGAATACCTTCACCTTGCTTTCCTTTAAAAGGCCAAGAAATTCAGCATTAACAGTAATACAATGTTTTGATTCCGGGAGACAAAACAATTAATGAAAACGTTTACGTCATCACACTGACACACTTAACTCCACGTTAAAACGTTGCACAGTTCAAATTAACGGTACGCATTTAATCGATCGTCTGCTTTGTTAGGTTCTGAATCTGACGTCTTCTGCAAAATGTCACAGTCAAGTATTTTTTTTATATTTTATGTATTAGATGATTAAACTGAAATAAGTTTGTATAATATAGTTATGTATAAAATCATATCTTGGAATGGTTGCCCGAATAGGGGAGTGAATTCCAACAGCCACTTTTTATGCTATTTTACACATAACCGCCGAACTGAAAAAAAGGTCCGTAGTAATTACGATAGTTTTCAAAACTTCGGCTTATAAGAATCGAAATAATCTATGTCTTTGAGTGCTTTATGGAAATTGAAGCATTTCCCATCGGTAATGTGCCTTCGGGCTTCGCCCTCGTGAATTATTCCGCCAGGCACATCGCCGCCGGGGAATGCTTCAATTCCGATAAAGCACTCCAAGCCATAGATTATTTCTTAAGTATATCAAGGGAATACCATATAGTTCTTAGATTGTAGTTCAACTATTTATTCGAAAATTTGGACTGAAAACGGTAATTCAAAAGCAACATATGCTGCAAGTTTCTATTTCTGATGTCACAATGTAAAAAAACCTTTTTCGAAATTAGATCTGATTATGTTAACGTACATTGTTTTGTTTGCTGGTTGCCGAATAACACAGACACATTTTACGTGTTACATGCACAGGTGAGTGTAGCGTAGCAGGGACCCAAACAGTGAATGTTAGATAAAAATAGCCTAATGACGAGGGTAAACAACACAGTTCGCACATAGACCCAGTTTCAGCTTCAATTACTTCATACAGAATAGTGCATATTTATCAAAACAAAAATAATATCAAACAGGGAATGCCACGTACCAAAAACGCAGCCTCCCCAAAACGAGCCCCACAGCACCCAGAAGTGCACACCACCAACACACACACACACACACGCACACACACACGACACACACACATAATCATGTACACACACACTCATACACTACCAACACACACTAGCATACAAAGCAAACACACGAGGACAAAACGAACAATTAAAGGAACCAGTGGGGCACCGCCTTGGAACGGCCAGTGGCAAAAACACCACTGGGGAGCTTAAAAACAAAAATAATATCAAACAGGGAACGCCACGTACCAAAAACGCAGCCTCCCAAAACGAGCCCCACGCACCCAGAAGTGCACCACCCACACACACACACCCACACACACACCCACGCGCGCGCCACACACACACACACACACACACACATCATGTACACACACAAACCGGTTTAGGGCGCCCCACCTCCCTTACCCCCACCATTCCGCGCTATATTGCATATATACCCTACGTAATTATATTTTCCGTAAACGTTTACTTCAAGGTCCAAATGCAAACCGTTTTGTAACAGCGACTGATAGTTTCCGAAATTTTTACCATTTTTCGCCAACTCGAATAAATCTCACACATTTCGGGTACATCTATTTTCCAATGCGCAACCGTCACTGTGGACATACACAAGAACCTTTCTCCCTTTCTTTTTTCCATGTTTTTAAATGACATTGAGGACATGTATATTAACAATGGTATTGAAGGTATTGATGTTGACATGTTTAAAATGTTTTTGATATTGTATGCCGATGATATAGTTATTTTTGCAAATAGTAAAGAAGAGCTACCATTCAATTTAGATATGTTATATGAGTATTGTAACACATGGAAACTGTCCATAAACACGTCAAAAACCAAAGTTATGATTTTTAAGAAAGGGGGTCGTTTGCCATCAAACATAAATTTTCGTTATGGTGATAATGTATTAGAAATAGTAAGGAAGTTTGTTTATCTTGGTATTGTATTTACTACCGGTGGTTCCTTTTCAGACGCCCAAAATACTTTAGCAGGCCAGAGTTTGAAAGGAATATTTAAAATGAACAAGTATTTATATAAGTTTACCAATATTTCTGTTAAACATAAACTAGAGTTATTTGACAAGTTGATATTGCCTATTCTAAATTATGGCAGTGAAGTATGGGGCTTCCATTCTGGTAAAGCAGTAGAAAGGGTACACATACAGTTTTGCAAACGTCTGTTAGGTGTGAAAAGAAGTACGCAGAACGATTTTGTTTATGGCGAGTTAGGTAGAATGTCTTTACAAAATACGAGATATTATAATATTATCAAATTTTGGATTAAAATATTAAATGCAAATGTTGAAAAATACATAAGAAAAGTAAATAATATGTTGTATCAAGATACGTTAGATTACCCAAATAGAAAAAATTGGTGCTCATTGCTAAAAACCTTATTAAGTATGCTTGGTTTCCAAGACGCATGGTTGTTTCAAAAACCTGGTGATAGTGATTTGTTTTTAATTACGGTAAAACAAAGATTAAAGGATCAGTTTATACAAAATTGGAATAGTAGACTGGATGAATCAAGCAGAGCACTCTGTTACAGATATATTGCAAATTTTAAGTTTCAGCCATATTTAGATATTGTAAACATTAAAAAATTTCGAATCACCTTATCACGATTACGTTTATCCTCTCATCGACTGTGTATAGAAACTGGTAGATGGAGTCGACCAGTTAGTACGCCTGTAAATGAATGTAAATGTACCGTATGTAATGTTTTAGAAGATGAGTATCATTTCGTTTTAGAATGTAGTTTATATACTGATCTCAGACAAACCTTTATACCACCTTATCATTGGAGGCGTCCAAATACTGTATGTACAAATTTATAGAACTGATTACCTCTGATAAAAACGGTATTTTAAAGAATCTTGGAAATTACATAGAAAAGGCTTTTAGATGTAAAACAAATGTATTATAGAACAGAGAATAACCTACATAAGTCATCAAGTGATATTAGTTAACGCCTGCTTTCGAGGTATTGTATGTATCCTGTGTTATGTGTTTTGTAGGTGCAAGCACGTATATGTTTTCATCTACCCAAATTTTCTTAATTTATATTACATTTCTTTATCAAATGTTTTTGTAAATTTTTCAGGAGAAACACAAAACTTTTACCATTATTGCTGTCTTTTGTTTATAGTAATCCACTAGACACGTCTTGTTGATTTCGCTTTCGAACAAGACAGGTCAATTGTGGAATATTTTCAATACATTATAATTATATTCTCTATCAAATTTATAGTTTCAGCTTATATGGGTAATCATATGTATTTGAATGTATTACATTTACATTAGCATGTTGCATTGTCTATCAAACACTGTCGCCGTATATGTCATATAATGTTATATGTACCACTTGGGTCTATGACCTTCTGGTTTTGTTTGAAATAAACTCAAGAACGGCACAACACTGCTACTTGAGCTCAGTATTCCATAGACATGTATTAGTGATGTGTAATCTAGACTTGGTAAGACCTGGCCAATCGATGCGGTATGGAAACTAGTTTTTCCCATTATCAGTATGGCTGCATGTATATGTTTACAAAATATATCAACGAAATAAAATGAATACTGTATTAACGGATCGTATTAAAACTGGAAAGATTGTGGAAATATTTATCAAATCAATTTCTACGAGTTATGTAATATTTGGATGACATAAGGCGATATTGTTTAAAAGCTTGTTAAAAGGGAAGAATTCAGTGTTAGAAATGTGTGAGATTTATTCGGGTTGACGAAAAATGTAAAAAAAAAATCGGAAATTATCAGTCGCTATTTCAAAACGGTTTGCTTTTGGGCCTTGAAGTAAACTTTTACGGAAATGATAAACACTTATGCTATATATGCAATAGGTTTTCATAAATATGCATTATTCTAGATGAAGTATACCGTTTCATCTCTATTAAAGTATCATTATAATTTCATAAATGAATTGAACAATATAAAGCATTGCTAAAACAAATGAATAGCCATCTTTATCAATAGTCAATCTTCAAATATATGTTCTACATTGTAAATTAGTGAAGATATTCATTTTAATTTTCATGAAATAGCCTAATTCCTGTTAAATTAGGGATTAATTCAACAGTAAATGCTTTATAAATCTACCTTTTAAACAGTGTGTAAGCCTTTGACATGTATAATCAAATTCAAACATAACTAGAAAAACGCAAAATTAACGAAACTACTCATTAGAGTTTTAAACTATTTTTACATGCACAATGAACCTATGCAGTTCTTTTTACTTTTTACACAATTCAGTTTTACTTTAATTCTCGTTTGATTGACAATTGATTCTTTTTCTTTTTCTTGTTTTCTTTTTCAACTTTGAGTTTGTTTGCTTCCATCTTTTGTCCTATGACATCTTCACTGGTCAGCAGTCAATGTTTCGTAATATGCTTCGACCTAACTTGCCGGGGCTGATTACTAGCAGTCAAACTTTTCGGTGTCAGGAATGTGGCCTCAATGGCACCGTCTACGTCTGTTTTTATGGTATCAGGCATAGGGCTGGAGCTACGCTGGCAGGCGGATAAGTCTGGTGGTGTATTAATAAACAGTTGTTTGCCATCAGAGTCTGTCAAAGGGTCCATAAGAATTTCACCGCTGGCAATTAGTTGAAAGAGGGCTTCCGGGTTACTTATATCTAAAATATGGCTGTTTGAAACTGATATGTCCAGACTTGGAGACGTAGGGGGCATTTGGGAGTCTTCAGCTTCATAAGAAGAGATTGGAACGCCATCAGATGTCTGAGCTTGCTGGTTGCACACTGTAATTTCATTGAGGTCTGAATCTAAGGTAGAAGTTTCAGGATAGTTGGTGGTCGCAGGACAGAAAGATTCGGTGACAGGATTTATTGGTGTCGCAACATATTCGGCTGGACATCTCTCTGAAACATTGGACGTTAGCAAGGGCTTATCGGACGGCTCACTAGGGGCGAATGCTGAATCTGGAATGGCTGTTCTGTCAACAGGATATATCCCACATGCCTTGAATCCACTACAGATGTTGGATATAGTGACTGCACTGTTCCAGACAGACTTAAAAAGTGCACAGAATGTTCACTTATTGATTTGGTGAAGGGAGTTTTCCTGAAGGAACAATGAACACACTTCGTTATATTTTCTGTTCAAGGGAGCAAATACGGCTCTGTCCAACGGCTGTAAAAAATGGGTAGTGTGAGGTGGTAGTGCGAGTATGTGGACATTTTCTTCCATTGCCCTCATCAAAATTGATAGCGTTTCATGGGAAGAATGCCCGTCTAGTATCAACAACTGCGGTCGCTCAGAACCACAATATTGGAGGAACACTTCGTCAAACCAGTGTTCTCCAATGCTGTCGTCCATCCATCCATTTTGTTGGTAAAACCAACGGGAACCTGCTGGTGCTGATGCCGTGTCAAAACCATGCAAGGACCTAGATGTTTTTTCTGAAAAATAGAAATAACCATTGACGACATTCTGTTGGTTGTAAACTTCAGTGTCACTAAAATGACATAATTTTCATATTTTCGCTACTTGTAAATCATCGAGCCAATCGTCAATGTCTAAAACCAAATTCAATGTAATAATGGTACACTTAACAAACTACCAATGCGGAAATAGTGAGTAGAAGACTTTAGCAATCTGAAATATAGGTAGGCTATTTGCACATGCATCCTAAAAACAGAACAATGCACCATGGGAGAGGAAATTGACTTGATTTTGATAAAATTAGTTAAGTGCATAAGTTATATGTAATGGTAGTGTCTGCAGAGAAGGATTCGGTATGCAACGGAAAATACCATTATTTACGCCAATATGATATTTTTTTCATCAATCATGCCATCACTGTTGTGTTTGTAGACTTTGTACTCGTCTTGCTTACACATGTTTCTCCTTTGGCAGCTACAACTCTAACTGGATCATGCTCGAAATTTTTTGACATCTCATCACAATTCCATATCCAATGCGGTTTTTCCAGAAGACCAAGACCATCAACAATTGTTTCTGTCATGTTTTTAATGTGTTGAAATACATTTTAATCAAAGGGATGTAGTAACCAATAACTTTCTTCTTTAAATTCATCAAATTAGACAATAAATTATATACATATTATATACATTGTACTTACTATAGTATGGTGGAATATTACTGCCACACTTTAATCAACTGACTCGCGAAAATATTTTGCGTTACATGTATCTACTTATTTTTAGCTATGGCGGGTAAGTATATTACACGAAATGTATTTGCGAAAACCACTTAATAAACACGAAAGTCAGTTAACCAAGGTGCGGCAGTAATATTCCACCATACTATATAGATTATGTTGTTTATATCATATTGTTTCTGACGCAAAACGGCAGTTCTGAGCAAACACACTAGGATTAGATAGCCATATGTAATTGTAATAAATACGATTCTGACCAGCTTGAATTCTTTAAATGAATAAACATACAAGCGGCTAATAAGTATTGAAATCAGTTGAGAATGTTTCGCTACTGAGTAATTACTTATGTATTTTTGTGTTGTTTTAAAAAAATAATTACCAAGCTTTTATATTTGTAAATGCGACAATTTAGTTAAGATTGCAGTGCCCCAGAAACATACCCAAGTCGTCGAAATATTTCTTGAAAACTTCTCTGTTCATCATCCTTGATCTGCTGCCTGTAAGTTTTTCTGTTTTTTTTTAATGTGATTTCTGGATGGCGTCGTTTTACACCGCTCCACCAGTCTTTACCAGCTTTGAAGTTTGTAAACCCTGACCCGATGTTGTAACTTTTACATAGTACACTTGTCCTACGAAGGATCTGTTTACACGTGAGGCCAAGACCTCTTCTTGCGGCCATTATTACACTTTTTACGATCTTATCCTCGATGTCCCGAGGGATGTGCGGAGGCCTGCCATTCTGCACGTGGATTTCATATTTCCCGCTTATGCGGTCCCCAATAGTTGATTTGGGGACATTAAACAAGGTAGCAGCCTTTCGTATGGAAAGTATTCCTTTTTGTACTGCAAGGACAGCCTTTTCTAAAGCACTTTCTGTATATATCTGGGTTTTCCCCCTTTTCTTGTATACATATTTCTTTGGCATACTGCAAAACGTTGGATAAACATGACTAATTATTCTATTACATTGAAAGTACAAGAGACACGATGACATGGCCAATACCCCGTCGAGGCAGGCGTTCGTGCGAAAGGTGGCCACATGATAGGGTATTAATCAATTGAACTCGATGAGTCAGCACATGATAGTAATAAGCGTATCTACGCTTATTACGCAGATTTGTTAAAGTTATGTGTGGGTTTGCTGAGAAATAGCATGGACACGAACGTTATCAAATGTAATCAAAGGGCAGCACTCTGTGAAAAATATTTAACTGGATCCTGCTGGTAATATGCCCATCTCCTGTTGGTAGTGAAACAGTCTATGAAGTTTAAAAGAATTTAAGTCAGTGGTTTCTGAGACATAGCCCGTACAAGTGTGTATAATGTATGACGGACGCACGGTCGGACGGACGCACAAACGGACGCATGAAGAGCATTGCCATATCCTTAGGCGGGGGGGGGATAAAATGTGTAAACGATTTTACGTTTATATACTTCACAAAGCCAGTACGAATATTTTAAAATGAAAGGTTAATGTAAGAACACATTTCATGCAAAATAACGAAACTTCTTTTATCGGACAATCGTGAATTTTAAAACCAGTTAGACCTACTGAAATACTCTTCAAATGAAAATATACCTTACACATAGAGTTTGATGGTGTTTTGGAAGTACTTAATATATTTTACTCTCTGACGAAATCATAGAACATTTCGGGGATCAACTTCTTAAGGATATGCATATGCCATTGAGTTTATCATTTTGAACAAACACAGTCTCTATGAAGTTGAGTCTTTTTGTCAAAGCCACAATGCGTACAATTTAAAAGATGGATGTTCAGTCAGTTTTGCTGATTCCTATATACCTTTAAATTGACAAAGCTGATATTAATCAAATCCATCAAAGCGCTGAAAACAGACACCAAAAAACTTCTAAGCAGTCAAAAAAGTTCTTGTAAGGTGCAAAAAATGTTGAATAAAAGGTAGTATAAATTAACATTTATATAATTTTCATTTTCTCAGATCTCTACAGAGAATTAACTGCCCAAAGAAGCTTGTCGTGACGGTCTCAAGTGGCGAACAATATCCAAGGGAAGGTATTATGCAATTTCATTTGTACCTGTAAAGAAATTTTTCAAGTGCTGTGTGATTTAATTATTTTATTTTAATTTTTCGAATGAATTTTTATAAAATTACTGACTGTATTTTATTGAAAGATAAAATACAGGGACACATTTATTATTTCTTAAATATACCATAAACCATGTAAACCTTAAAAGACTATCGCCGTAAAAAACTTAAAAGCCGACGACTTCGTTATATAGTTTATTTGAGTTTCTATTTTCAATAAGTTTAATAACTAAGTAGAACTTCTTTCTTACTAAATGTCTTGTTTTCAATTTTTGTGTTTCAAGCAGATTTCTTAACCAAGTTGTATTACAGTTTGTACAATATAATTATAAATTTAAGATTAATATCTACATGTGCGGCAGAGCTGTTAAGCTATTGCGTTTATATAAACTCGAGTCCTTAAAAATAAGATAGGACAGCTGATAAAAGTTCATACACTACCTTTCAGATACTCCAGTATTGATTGTATTTGTGTCAATATCGCTACATATATACCTTCACATATAACGGAAACAACAACTATTCCTTTTTCTTAACAATGACAAATGTTGCGGAGGATACTATTGGATGTTTAACTTTCTTCGTAAATGGAAAAAAGGTAAAGAATATTTGCATTAAAAAAAGAAATACCAAATAATTCAAGCGGATTTTTTGCATTAAGAAATGAAATATCAAATATTTCAAGCGGATTATTTGCATTAAGAAAAGAAATATCAAATATTTCAAGCGGAGTTATGATGAGTAACATTCCGTTACTACGACCATCGATGGGTGTATCAAAATAAAAATCTGGATAAAAAATCTGAATTTAATTTAATTCAGTAATGAAATTAAATTAAAAAAAAAAAAACACATAAAAATCAAAACTGTACACCAGGTCATGGATATCCTCTCAGTTGAAGTATACTGAACTGATTATAATAATCTTTATCTTGCTTTTATCATAAGTCAACTCACTTGAAATAAGTTATAAAACTCTTGAAAGTACTTTAAAAGTTTACTTGAAAACCGTATTAAAAACAAAATGTGTGTCCAGAAATTAAAAGGTTAATATCATATTGAAATGCAGTACTAAACAATAAATTAAATTCGATGACTCTTTTGCATTACAGATTTCAGAGAATCGTCCAGATCCAAAGTCAACGCTTCTGCAATACATTCGAAGGCAATGTATGTCCTTTTACTACTCTGTTATTTTTAATCACGCACTCTGTTATTTTTCTTGTAAAAGTTTCAATAATTCACCGCAAAAAAACAATAGCGTCATTCAAATAAAACTGTTCAACAGGGGGAAATCTTTGCGTTTCTAAATCGGTTAAGTGTATAACATATACATCAGACAACACATCTAGACAGCAATACATGTATCCAAATTATTCAAAAGTATTTATGGTACACGGAAATACTTTTTACAATTTGAAAAGTGATGTTGCATCCTGTTGCAAACAAATAGGAACAAGGGAGAATAAAATGAATAAGAACATACAAATGTATATACTGTTGAGGAAAGTGAATATACTGGCCAGATACAATACATTAAACCTTTTTGTGAAACAATTCTAAACTACATAGAATAAAAGGTATGCAGTTATAAGTGCGTCTTTAGTTTCAAATATATTTTATGATATTGTTTCTTTATAATACATGTTCGACTTGCATAAAAAAATTAATACGTGTTTGTACAAATTTTACAGCATTTATACTAAACTAAGTAAAATGTATGAAGGTCATACTTTTTTAAATTCAGGACATGAATATTTAAATAAATTACTACTGTAAACACTTACACAAACACGTTTGCTTAGGTCAGATAAATTCAACCTCATACACAATTGTTGAAATAAGGTCAACATCGTTATCACAATTTGCATAGTTATTGTAAAGGAGGTCCTTTATCATCACTACACAAATTAAAGTCAACTCCCTACATTGAATTTACAAAAAAATATATCATGACATTGATTTGAATTCTTAAACTCACATAATAAGTAAATGCATTTTCATAAAAGAACAAACATGTAATTCGATCCGTGGCCGTGCGCTTGAAATCACTGTAACCTCTCATTGACTGTCGGTCATGGGTTCGAGCCCTGCTATGGACCTTGTCTCTTTATGTGAGAAAGTTGGTAGCTTTTAAGGAGGGTATGAGTTTAGTACTGGTTCTTCCAAGGAGCGATAGTTAGGTTGACTGCCTATAAAATGACTGAAATACGGATGAAACGGGTGATATACTCATGCAACAACAACAACAACATACATGTACATGGATATCAAAAATATCTGTTTTATGAACAAAAATAGCTATTCAATCAACAGTTGTAAAACAGCTGTTAATTAAGGTTTAACGGCGCAGCAGAATGATTTACCAGCACTTGTTGCAGTTTTTTTATGTTACATGTATATCATTATTCTATCCATAAATTAATTATTCCATATCATTTATAATCAGTTGATTATCAACGGTGTGGTAGCGTCTGATAAAAGTTTTGTTTATACTCATTATAGTATCATATGACAAACATAATACATAACTTTTACATAGAAGCTGCCTAAAGAATTGGGAATAACATTTTATTAATAGAAAGTAAATCCATTTAATGTTAGTAGCAAAGACTCAATGTAACGACCCGTGATCTGTTTAAACCGATTTTCATGTATCTTTGTACAT
Source organism: Saxidomus purpurata (assembly GCA_022818135.1). Taxonomy (NCBI): domain Eukaryota; kingdom Metazoa; phylum Mollusca; class Bivalvia; order Venerida; family Veneridae; genus Saxidomus; species Saxidomus purpurata. The sequence continues at coordinate 38,656,800 of JAFMSR010000018.1, forward strand.
AAAGCAGTACAAAAATTGTTATGTTTTTTTTTTATCTTAAAGTCATATTAAAAGATTACTTTTGCAGGAACTGTTGGAGCTACGTACATGTACTACACGTAGAGTATGTTTCTTTTATATATCACAGTCTACTTTATTTAAAAAGACTCAAAACTCGATCAACACAATTACAATATACTTGCCACTTGTGTTTTCTATCTTCGTAATGGTTATTCTCACTCTTCGTTTTTGTTCTAGTATGTTTACCGGGAACGAAGGAAGGGTGCGGTCAGGGAGGTTGCGGCTCATGCACAGTGATGGTGTCAAAATATGACGTCATCAACAAACGTATACAGTATCCTTAATGTTAAGACATATGATACGAGATTTTGTGTATTTATTGAAATTATTATTAGCAGGTCATTCTCAAAACCCAAATACATTAACATAGCTAAGACATAAACAAAGTGACTTGAATGAAATCGCATCGCCAAAATCAAACTGAGTAGTTTTAACTATAACTAAACGATAGTTAATAGCATATGCAACAGAAGTAGTCAGTGCTCTACAAATAGTTACAAACTTTTAAGTTGATCAAGTTATCAAAAAGTACATTGCGTATGACTGATCGGATTGTACTTGATTTTCGCAATTAAAATGAAAAAATGTCATTATTATTTAATGTAAAATTACATAGTATTTTTATTTTTTTTTTTTGTTGTTTATTTTCAATATGACAGTGTGAAGTGGTGCACAAATACATAGAAACGGAACAAATTAAATAAGAGTTCCAATATGGCCCTATATCGTTCACCTGAGTACACGACCTACTTATGGCCCAATCGGATCGACAATCAACCTTATATATCATAATATAAGCATTCTATTTGACATTGACAAAACAAACATACTGCACAATATACATATGACAACTAGAGTATTAACAAAGGTTTTTTTATTTGACGTGATGACCTAGTTTCTAATCCCAGGTGACTCACATTCAGTCTTCACCTAGATATTTTCAGGACAAACACTCACTTTATGACACTTGGGTATTCAATATGGCCTGCAGAGTGTTAACACGCTTTAATTTCTTTTATTCTAGTAACCTAAGTTTTGACCCGAAGTGACTCAGTTTAAACATGACCTAGAAATCAATGAGTCAAACGTTCTGAATAATTTGCATGATGGTTTGATAGTAAATGTGGCCTCTAGGTTGTTAACAGGGGTTTTCAATGACATTACCGTATGTCCTAGGTTTTTATTCCCGCGACCATGATCCAAACTTGACCTAGAAATCTTTCCGCCACATATTTTTACATGATGATTTGGGGTCAAATGTGGCTTTTCACAAAGTTAAGACGAATACACAGACATACAGATTGACAGACGACGGACAGAAGGCGATCAAGTAGCTCTCTTGTGTATGAGTAGCCTCGGGTGAGCTACAATTATACTTTTACTATTTCGTTTTGTTGATGCTAGAGTAGCGATTCATAAGTGAAAATTGTTTGGACTTTGCAAACTCTGATGTCTGTTGTTTGCTTACTTATAGTAATACTTTTTTTTAGTCAGTAAACTACACGATGAATCACTAATGCTATGCCTTTGGTGTATTCAAGCATATCTATGACAATCAATGTCATTAGCATAAAATGTGTCAAAGTCTTACTATTTTCTTAGCGGTCTTATACATTATGCTGTCAACGCATGCTTGTTTCCCCTTTGTGCCGCGCACGGTCTAGCCATCACAACGGTCGAGGGAGTCGGAAACCCGGCTACTGGATTACATGCTATACAGGTATTATAAAATAAAACCATTGATTACTGTCCACTACTTCCGAAGCATGTCCATTATCACAGGCATTCAGCTAGCCCTTTTGTAGATGAGACAGAATGCTTTACTTCGCTACGTGTAAGCATATCATGAAATTTCGCCTTGGTGCAGAGGTAGCGCGGTCACCTCAGGGTCGAGGGCCCCAGGTTGGTCCCCACCAGTGCCCAAGAAGTGGGAGTGTCCTTAGGCATAAATATAATATTATTAATATAATTTATTAATTCTTTTGTTAAACTCAAATTTTCAACACAATATGATCACATTCGATGCAGTATGTCATAATTTTCCTTCTGAGAAGACGCCCGTTTCAATTCGAAATTTAAAAGAAAATTTGATTTGGTGTAAGTAATGGACATTTAATTAATTATGTTAATTGATTCGTACTAATGGTTATGCATGTGAAATTTACCGACTATTGGCGTTGGTAGTGAGACAAGTAAATGTTGTCACCTACTGCCTTAGCTGGCATCTGGTATTAATTCACATGCGTGTCCACATGTTGCATCAGAATTGCACTTCAATATTTAAAGCTTATAATAAGCAGATTTTTAAACAAAAAATATAGCTTAAATAGTAACATGACCGACACTTGTACAAAACATATTCATGTCATGCCTGCTCTTGATAATGGAACAGTTTTAGTTTTGGTTTTGAGTTGTTCCGTAGTGTCTGATTAGTCTCATCAGTCTGACACTTCTCATTTGAATAACTTTATGCTTAACTCTTAATTAAAGAACTTTGATAAAATTTTAGATAGACTCATGTGATATTTTATATAGATACTATACGAGCACGATGACAGTACAATAATCGTAATTAAATACACTACAAATGCAGTATGACTTACATTAAATGCTGATAAAGCATGTTTTTCCGCTCCTTACTTTGTTGTGTGGCAAGGCTACCTCTTTTAACTAGCCATTCGTCCAACACCGTGCTACTGGACTTGTCATTATTAAGACGCGATGTTAAAGATTATATCAATTCCGCCACTAATTGTTCTTGCCGCGGTTTCTTGCTCTTGGTTTCATTATACATGATTCAGTATTGACTTTTCAGCAACGTCTCGTAGAATCTCACGGGCTGCAGTGTGGGTTTTGTACACCAGGTTTTGTGATGTCAGCCTTTGCTCTTCTACGAAACAATCCAAATCCAACACGCGAACAAGTTGAACGTTCCATTGAAGGTAACAAGAAATCCTATAGATATTCATCACAAAAATAAAAAAAATTGTTTTCAAACGACAGTTTTAACTTAGAGCAATTCAGTTGTTTTATGTTGCACCAGTTTCAGATTTAGTAAAGCACGACTCATCTGTGTCTTTAACCATTGAATAATTGTCTATTTCTGCAGGTAATTTATGTAGATGTACAGGATATCGGCCTATTTTGGATGCTCTCCTTACATTTAGCGAGGTATGATTGTATTCCAACATTAGTAAAACTGTAAATACACGTATCGATTGTGTATTTCTGAACTGTTTCTTCTACACAATAAATTATGTAATGAACAATGTAACTTGAAATGGTAGTTTCTAAATATGCAAAAAGTAGAATTAATGAAATACAAATGAACAGAAAGTATCTTAATTAACGTACCTAATTAACGTTAGTAGTGCAACTTATTGTTAAAGATAACGCGAAACTAACCAGTAAATTAATCCCACCGTTACTATAAAACCCACTGTCCTTGCATGAATGTATTAAAAGTGAGCGACATTTTTAAATGTGACATTAATCATGAAGCCAAATTTTGAATTAATTAATTGAACATATCTGATCTAGAAAAAGAACACTTATCTGGGTGACAAAACAAAACATTTATATTTCAGGAAAAATGTCCTATGGGAGAGGCATGCTGTAAAAAATCTAATGAGCCGTCCAAAACCGAAGAAGATAAGCAGGTAAACGAACAAAATAGCTGTAATATTTCAATAGAATTGGACTATATGAACAATGAATTTTAGATAAGAATCTGCCTAATACAATCTAGATATAAAAACAGTTCCAAAATACACATTAGAACTGCTAGTATTATAGTAAGAGTTCGATTGAATGCAAAGCAGTCGCAAGTAAAGTGATAATCAACATATTGATGATTCCCGACATATACATTTTTTCACATTAATGCGTTTAAACAGATATACGAAGGCATTTGCTAGGACTACATGTTGCATTATTGTCTTCTGTCAATATTTACCATCACCTTAATGCAGGTAGCTGATGAAATTTCTGAAGAAAGTCAAGTCACAATATTTCCTCCAGAGTTACAGGTAAAATAAAATACTTCGACAAAATATTAAACATGGGGAACATTACAAATAAAGAATGACAAATCATCTTCAAAAGAATGGCGCCTAATTCGACCAGGATTTCTCTCTTTAGGTTTCAAGCAATCGAAAACATCAACGCAAAACAAGTAGACAACATAAACGATTTTCTACTGAAAATAAAATTATTCTGTTAAGAAGTAATATCAGTTTGATACATTTTCCCGCTAATTTTGTGGTGCAACTTTTCTTGTTTCATACGTTCATATCTTTTGCAAATCCATCTTGATTTGAAGCCTTAAGTAATAAAATTGTATTTGTGTTACATAATACGTAGGCTAAATATGGATGATTACAGAAAACGATACGGTTTCTTTAGCAAATATTTTAAACACATGGCGTCCTGATAGTAATTGGAAATATAATAGTTTTTGTTGTTGTTTTCGCATCTCTATTGTATTTAGTGGTATTTAATATTTCGCACAAATTAAACAAATTGACCTCATCAGATTGAGGCACTTAACGGATACATGTAGGACTTTTTTCATGTATGCCATCGTAAATCATTTGTTTTCTGTGGGTGTACTTACGTGTTTACTTTATTTTATGTCAAGCTTCATGGAAATTATTTCGACAAAGAAGTACAGTTCACTGATGGCAAAAACACATGGTATAGACCTGTGCACTTGCAACAGTTACTCGCGCTGAAACAAAAGTATTTTCATGCACCAATAGTAATGGGGAACACGACGACAGGTAAACTCTCTGTAATTTCGTGATTAGTAGAGTATAATGAAGCATACACACCAGTAACGCATTATGAGAACAAACCTTAATCATGTTACTCAGATAATTTGTAAATTACATGTACATGTATATGGAATATATGAATGTTCATGGTTCAGGTTAGACGAGAACATGTTTTACTTTTACCATAGATATCTAAACTTTGATGACAATTATTATGAAATTATATGATTTGTCGCCAGGGTTACTTTTTTCAATTGTCAAACTTTGAAAGTGATTGTTTGTATCCTTATCAGACTTTCTTGGTGTATTAAACAGTTTCTTGTTGCAAAATATCTCGAAATTAACAAGATCAAATTTATAAAATACAACTGTTATGCTGATTTCAAAATACTTCTTATAATGATAATGACGTCATGTTGATTTCTCTGTAAAGAAGTGATGCCAAATGACCATGTTTTATTAGATTTAAGTTGCGAGTCTAGTCCTACACTTAGAATAAAACAAAATAAAACAAGTTGGCCTGAAAGGATTTTGTCAACAATGCTCATTTACTTGTGAGCAGCCTCATTGATATGAAGTTATTTAGAAGAAAATTCAGTAATAGTTACACATATTATTTTATTTTCTGTTTGTTGTATGTGCAACATCTGATAAACGTCTAAACGTTTCAGCTCGCTTTATCGCCGAGGGTGCTTATGACGATGAAAATGTTCTCATTTATGGAGGAAATATTCCAGAGTTGAAAGAGATAAGAGTAACTAATGATGAGTTAATTCTTGGTGGTGCATGCACGATATCAGATTTGTCAGACTTCCTTGAAAGTGAAAAATGTAAATTACCAGGTATTTTGAATTGTTTGAATACCTTGAATACCTTGAAACTCATTATAGAATTTCGTAATAAGTTTAATTTTGTTTAAGAGCAAAATGACTAATTGTGTTCATATGTGTACTGTTATACTATAGTTTATTAATAATATGTCAGGTTTCAAATGTTATGAATTTGCTCCGTTTTAATACAAGTAAATAACATATGTTTAGATTCATAATCGTAGGACACATAAACGCCATTGAAGTTCATTACATGTCCTGTCTTTCTATTTAGATCACCAAAGCAAGCACATTCTACCAATTCAAGAAATGATCTCGAGATATGGCTCCGAACAGATCAGGAACGTTTCCGTAAGTCTGATCTACAATGTATATATTTGAAATATTATTGTAGATGGTAATGTGTTATGGAGAAAAATAGAGAAAAAAAAATGTGTTATGGTAAAACAATATTCACAATTTTGAAATATTCATAAAGAATTATGTCATACATTTCATATATTGAAGACAGCTCCATAGAGAAAATCTGTACACAAAGTTTTTCGTACCTCTTTGTCGTAATTTATTAGTATGACAAAAGAATAACAATATCTATATTTCAGTCTTTTTGTGTTGAAAACAAATGTTGGAAAACACTATGACATTACATTTTAATGTATTACATATGGTGTTTTTAATGCTTTTATTTTTTGTTATTGTTTGCCTTTCGTATCCTTTTCAATCGGCATATTACTTTGAAGTAAATTCACAGCTAAATGCACTGCATACCACTATAGTTTGACAGTAATTTAAAACATTTCAGACTATAGCTGGAAGTGTGATGTCCGGCCGTTCCAACTCAGATATAAAGACTTTGTTCCGAGCTCTTGGTGCGACTGTATCAATTTCCTCAGGTTGGCCTTATGATTGTGCAACAAAATTTGCAGTTTTGTATTAAGACTTCCGTTTTTTGTTTAGTTGTTTTCAATGTTGCAGTAAAGCATATGCATTGATTAGCTGGAGGTCAGAGTTCAAGTTGTTCTTTACAATGTAAACTGCTGCCAAACTGCCAACTTGTTTCAACATTTGTATTCTTTTATCGTTTTTTAACTAGACTAGTATGAAAAGTTAAAGGAAGGAGAAATAGGAAATTATACCAAATGCTTTTTATAATACATAAAAAACTTAAATACGAAAAACATCAAATTTCTATTGTGAATGAGATAATGATAGGTTTAATGCCCGTTTCTTTTCAGTTTAATAATATAACATAAATACGGCGAAACTTAAGTAGCGCCGATTTATGGTTATAGTACATCTTTGAAACTGTCCTGAAAATGCCGGTTAAACTAAAATGTCGAAGGTAAGTGATATGTATGGAATTGTAAGCACTGTATATTTACACCGTGAACATTTTAGTCAATGGATCAAAGAATGTGTGTCTGAATGAAATTGACGCCAAAGGAGATGAAGTTATAACAGCAGTAAACATTCTGCTCAGTTCTGTCGTAAGTATAGTTTTGAGACAACCACCACTTTTGTCTGTATATACATGAATACTTAAGAATTACTAATACAAGTATACATATACAAAGAATAGGCAAACGCTTTTATCTTCATTTATGTATTTTCTTTCATATCACTTCATTGAGCATAAATTCAATAACTTGATGATGGGTATTTTCAGTACTGACAGACCCTGGTTTCTCTACTGTTGCTTATGTATGTTCAAGAACATCTAGAACATTTATCGGTTAATTAAACCGAACACACCGGGCTTCTTGATACAGTCAGCTTTCAAAGGCGCGCCTGTAATAATTCTAGTTTTCCAAGGTCAAAGTTTCTATGTTTAAACAGCGTAAATTAATCAAAAGTATATACATACAAAAGTACGGTCTGCTGGAAGTGCCATTCATACATGTCCAGATTTTTCTACGATTTGGACCGGCTTTTTGCTGCTTCTAAATGCGACCTTGACCTTTAATCGTTGATCTTTCAAAATTGGTAGAGTATTATTCTGATCATGTTTCTAAGGTTTTCTTATACCGTGTCTGATACTGTGACCTATTTTCTGTTCCCATGTACATTGTAACATACGTGTTTGAAATTTTATATGTAAAGAAACGTTTACAAAATTCCAGACAGCTAAGTATAATATGACCCCGCTATGTTGTTTTCGCCACAATTGTTCTCGTTAGATGGAGGAAGAGTCTTGACAATGTCACATCATTAAAACTCACTTTCGACTGAAGGGGACCTTTATGTCATTAATGTCTGTCTTTTTATTCTGTTAAAATCAAATGTACTTTTGCATGTAGATGTATATAAGCATACAAAGTAAGCACAATAGTATTATACCCCCCGAATACAAAGTGTCAGGGGGGTATACTGGATTCAGCTTGTCTGTCCGTCTGTCTGTCCGTCCGTCTGTATGTTTGTAGACGGAATTTTGTGGACGCCAAAACCTCTGGTCAGAATTTAATGATACTTCATACAAGTGATAAGTACAAAGGCTAGTTGTGCATGGTCTATGTTTCGGGTCTGTAGGTCAAAGGTAAAGGTCACAGGGGCTCGAGATAGTAAAATGTTGTGGACGCTAAATCTAAAAAAAAACCTGTGAAGAATTTAATGATTTAATCACACAAGAGATAAAAACAATGCCTTGTAGTGCATGGTCCATGTTTCGGGTCTCTATGTCAAAGGTCAAGGTCACAGGGCTCGAGATAGTAAACTCTTGTGGACACTAAATCTCCTAAACCCTTGGTCAGAATATAATGATACATAACACAAGTGATAAGTACAATGCCTAGTTGTGCTAGTTCACGTTTCTGGGCTCTATGTCATAGGTCAAGGTGACAGGGGCTCGAGATAGTAAAATCTTGTGGACGCTAAATCTCCAAAACCCCTGTTCAGAATTACATGATACATCACACAAGTGATAAGCACATGCACAATGCCTTATTGTGCATGGTCCATGTTTCGGGTCTCGAGGTCAAAGGTTAAGGTCACATAGTTTTGGGATAGCAAAATCTTGTGGACGCTAAATCTCTAAAGCCCCTGGTCAGAATTCAATGATACTTCACACAAGTGATAAGTACAATGCCTAGTTGTGCATGGTTCATGTTTCGGGTTACTTAGTCAAAGGTCATATTCACAAGGACTCGAGATAGTAAAATCTTGTGGACGCTAAATCTAATTAAAAGGAAATGGTCAGAATTTAATGATACTTCACAGAATTAATAAGGACCATGCCTTGTTGTGCATGGTCCATGTTTCGGATCACTAGGTCAACGGTCACAGGGGCTTGAGATAGTTAACTCTTGTGCGCTTTTAATCTCCAAAACCCCTGGTCAGAACTTAATTATACTCCGTAGAAGCTCCAATAATTAAAGCATCAAATATTACATACATTTAATATACTGTGTCAGTGTCAGTGTAATAGGGGGTATTCATCACCTTAAGTGACAGTTCTAGTTGATTTTAGGATGAGATCAGTGCGTTTTACAAACTCTCTGAAAGAAGGTCGTTCTCTCTGGCAGTAGTCAATGCTGGAATGTTTGCAAAGATCAATGCAGAAAACAAGGTCAAAAATCTTAGGTAACTTTTAACTGTTTACCTGATTGATATACAATGTATACAAAAACTTTAAGAGTTTGTCTTTTACCTGGAAACAAATTATGAATAAATTTGTATATTTCGAAGCTTTTTGGAGTGTACCTGCAATTTCATTTGTATTATCAGTAGAATGGTGTCAAAAGATAATATTTTATTTTATATTTTATTTTATATTTTGTTTTATATTTTATTTTATATTTTGTTTAGGTTATCCTTTGGGGGTATTTTCAAAGATGCTTGTGTGATTGATGAAGCATCACAGATGGCAGAAAGCAGGTTTGTGTTTCAACTTTATTTACATTGTTTGATATATCTATTTAAGCTAAATATATTACGCGCTTTGTTACTATTTAACAGGTATATTTCAATTACTTACATGTGATTGTCCTGACTAAATATCCTGATCCTGACCTTTATGCACTGAATAAATCAATTTTCGTGAGCAACCGTATATAAGCGGTTCTTCTCTTTATCGCAGGTATACAATTTGTTTGTTACTGTAAATAATGTTTTTGAAAAAAGATTAAATATTTAAAATAAAAAATAAGATGAAATAATTTTATATGCCTAAAACATTCTATGAAAATGAATTATTTATCATTGACATTGACATGACTCAAACACACAAAGTAAAGATTTCAAGTTCGCTACCAATTGAGCAATCGAGCCGAAGATAAATATAGAAAATATACCGACCGTAAATGTATGCTAATAGGGGTCAGCAAATGGATCAGGTTAATTTTTGCGAGAAATACGTATAGGCTTAACAAATGATTAAAATCCCTGTTTTAATACAGATTACCGATATGAGATTAAACCAAATTTTATTTATAAACTGGCACAAAATTATTTGCAGTTTATAACATATCATTATATGCATTCAGATCATGGGATGACAGTTTGTTACATGATATACTATCTGTGCTAACCGACGCCTTGAGTGTCGACAATGGACACAAGGTGGATAGTTACAAAATATCAGTGGCCTCTGCTCTATGGTTTAAATTTTTCAACAAAGTCCAAGCTGATTTAAAGGTAAAGAATTAAAGCATAAAGTTGTTGAACCTAACCAGATGTCAATTAATAATAAGATTTTTTATAAAGCAGAACATTATCACTGTAACAGATAAATAAAATATAATTATTAATATAATGTGATATGATATGACACACAACACTACACTACACTACACTACACTACACTACACTACACTACACTACACTACACTACACTACCATGCCATGCCATGCCATGACATGCCATACTATACCATACCATACAATACAACTTTCAAATTGAAAATGCTTGTTTTTATGTAATACATGTATTGTTTACCATAGACCTTCTGTATAACAGTTATCATGTCAATTTGTTCCAGTGTGTCTTCATGCGTTGAATTGCACCTTATTCCTACATTTTAATGTATCATTTTCATCTTATTCAAACAGATATGTAAACAAAATGTCGACTTGGTAAGACCTGTCTCCTTACCATCATACTGTAGTAAACAAGTGTTCGACGCCTGCACAACAGACGATCAAAACAATGACGATCCTCTAGGGCGCACTGTTCCTAATATACATTCTGAGGGCGCTGTATCAGGAGAGGCAATCTACGTGGATGATCTTCCTAGGCAACAAAGTATTTGAACATTATTACCAGATGATTTGTCCACTAGTGTTGATTACTGTATTGGTTGATAAAATTGAGTTTGCTTTTTTTGTACATATAGAGAACATATTTCATTTCCAGTATCATGACAATTTTCAGCTTTTTGAAGGTTTATAGCTTTAATAATTTGCTACATGTACTGTGAGTGATGCAGATTAAAGGTTCTACTGCCTCAATGTCATTCAATTCACATAGTTTCACTCTTTAAAAATTATACCATGGTAGTTAATATGCCCTACAGTGACAAGGCAAATCTGTTTCTGCTGCACGTGTGATGTGCACAGTACATTCCGCTATAATTGCTGTGATATTCTTCCTTGAACTTACTCTCCGTATTCGTTTTCATGTCGCTTGCATACAATTACATATAATATCATCATTGAGATCAAGAAAATTGAAAACAGTATAGTATCAATTACATGTATTACTTTGGTATTAATTAAACATTTCAGACGAACTCTTTGTTGCCTTGGTCCTCAGTACTAAAGCTCGAGCTAAAATCCTAAATGTGGACACAAGTAAAGCACTGACAGTCTCTGGTGTGCACGGGTATATAGACCACACAGATATCCCTGGTAGAAATAGTTTCGGGGCCATTGTTCCTGATCAGGAACTATTCTGTTCTGGAGAGGTATAATCAAAAGACCGTCATAGTAACGACAAGTAAAACATGTTTTCTAATATTTTTTCATGAGTAAAACCAGATCATTTAATGGAAGAATTAATAATAATAATGATAATAATCATCATCATCATCATCGTCATCATATAAATGTCAAATCCCCAATTTGGTGAAGCGAGAGGTAGGTTGTAGTTACAATAAAGAAGACTATTTGTTTTGTTTTGTGTGACTGTCTTATTTTGAATTATGTGCGTTGTCGTAGATAATGTTGTTGTAAACTGCGTTTGAGAAAATATATTTTGATGAAAAATAATGAAAAAGAATACATGTTCTTAGGTTATGTCGATTGGTCAACCTATTGGCGGTATTATTGCTGATCGCCGTGAAGTTGCACAAATGGCTGCTTCTATGGTAACGGTTGAATATGAAGAGATGACACCAATACTAACTATCGAGGTAACAACGTTCCCTGAACAACCTCATGTTGAATTAAGCTATGATTCAATTTATATTCTTACAATTTACTGAAAAATTATGTCAGAGTTATGAAGTGTTGATTCTGAATTGATCATAATACGATAAACGTATACAATACATTACAAGCTTTTAAGATCATACGTATGAGGCATTTGCTAGGAGACAGTCATTTTCAGACCATAAAAACAGATTATTAAATACATGTACGCAGGTTAATATTAAATTTTATCTTGCTATAGTGTCAATAATTTTCTTAATTTCGTTATGTTGTTATATATACAGGATGCAATAACTAACCAGTCATTTTACGGAAAACCAACGCGCTTGGTAGACGGCGACGTTGATCGTGGACTGGCGGATTCAGAAAATGCGATTACAGGAGAATATCAGACAGGGCTACAAGTAAACTTTAAACTTTTTCTGGCCCGCCTCTTGTTTACTTTCTTAGACGTTTTGCTGATTTTCTGTATTTTGCTTTTAGTCAACTATAACAATCTTAAGTTCGTAAATAAAAAGATTTTGCACATGCTAAAATCCGCACATGGAACTTCTCAGGGCATGATCTTAAGTTAAGATTAAATGAATCATCAACTTCTAACATAAATGATGCCAAGTTTAAGGGAAAAGGATCCATGTAATTATACCTTAAGGTGTAAGCGCACAAATACGTAAAGCACCACAGATTCACAGGTGAAATAATATATTTGTTATTCATGTAAAATCCTTTTTCAAAGATTTTTTTTATTTATTTCACATATTTAATTTGAATCGATGTGTTAAAGATAGATAATTACAAACTATGTTATTCATAGATATTTACCAAAAAATATTAAGGGTATTAACTTGAAATCCACCAAACATATATGCAAAAATTAAACAAAATGTTTTTAAGTAAAAAATCCTGTAAAGTAGTAAAATGTGTGTGTGTGTGTGTGCGTGTGTGCGTGTGCGTGCGCGTGCGCGTGCGTGTGTGTGTGTGTGTGTGTGAAAACTGCCGATCTGTATATAAGTTCACCAAAACGTCAGTAAAATGACGTTGTAAATATGACAATGTACCTGACACATCTTTCATAAATTTAGATTATCTAGAGCTATCCACTATGAAGCACATCTGCTCGCAATTTTCCTTTAAAAAACGACTGACCCAGACAATTACCATATAATCCAACACCTAAATATGCATGGCGGTGTTAAACAAGGACTTAAATTCCGACTGAAAATTATAAATCCTGTCATATTTCAGTAAGTATCTCCCTATACCGAGTCTATTGTAGCTATTTTACCTCATCTTATGATCATGGTTATTTATGTAATATCAAATGCACATGACGTTGATGAAGTTACTTGTCATAACACGGAGGTTATTGCAATAAAACATTTGGGAATCTAAAGCAAATAATAAGTGTTAATTCCTTTTTCAGGAACATCTCTACCTTGAGCCCCATGCTGTGCTTGTTATACCAAGAGAAAATAAGGAGATCGAAGTAAACTGCACCAGTCAAAATCTCAAAGGAATTCAAGCCGGCATAGCACATATTTTGAATATTCCTCAGCATAAAATTACATGCAAAGTAAAACGGCTTGGTACGTTTTATAACTTTAAGCATCTTTTCTAGAACTTTTCTAGGTTGCACACATATCTCAGACACCGTCTGTAGGAAATGCGCTACAGAACGACCAATTTAGATGTGATGAAATGTTTATGGAACAGCTTATGAATATTATAATACTTCTATCAGTTCACTCATATCTTGTGTATAGTTGTTTATACATGAACGTTGACACATGTTATTCGGCAACTACTTAGATACACATGTAGAAAATGAATGATATAGAGGATAATTGTTGGTTTCCGTGGAAGTTCATGTTATAATTTGACCGAGTGGGCACCAAAAGTGATATTTTCACGAGTCTGGCAGCGACGAGTGAAAATAACAACTTTTGGTGTTCACGAGTGAAATTAACGTGATATTACACCGATACCAACAATTTTTCTGTTTATTTTATGGTTAAAACTCTACTTTTATTGAGTTTATTTCTATAAAATATCGAAAATCGCGGGAAACGTCATCAGAAAACATAGCGCAAATGACGTCATTTAATCGACGTCATCGTCGCATGGTTTCCAGCATTATTTACGCTCGGTATACTTTTTGACGTAAATCCGGGTTAAAGATTGCAAAAACAGTGAAAAATAAAAATGGTAATCTGCTGTTTCAAAACTGTGCATTATCACTTTTATTTCACTGAGAAAACTCTATAATTCACTGGAAAACATAAAATAAATTGCTTTTTTACTGAAAATGTGGTGATATTACGCTCGAGCCGTAGGGATTTAAATTTCTTGCTTGTTAAACGTTTTCTTTCAAAAATAACGAAAAAATAACAACAAATAAAAATATTTATTTTCGAAGACTGGAGGGAATCGTAAAATATAATCATAAATTAATCAGCATATTCAAAGATTAAAACATACATGAAATACATGGTACTTAGTTATATTTAATAAGACGAGTATATGTTAATTGACATTTCATCATATGAGTTCGATCTTTCATTAAATTTATATTTCTTGATACATGATGCAAAAATTGGTATCAAACTCTGATTCAAGATTTGGGAAGTACCAAAAAAAAAATTGATTGTATGCTTATACATAAAACACAAAATTTAAACAAATCAATCTTTATTTGTATATATGTTGCTTTTCAATGTCTGATTAAATTTAATGTTCTAGGAGGCTCTTTTGGGGGAAAAGAAGTACAACCTATGATAGCCACAGGCTGTGCAGCCGTTGCTTCAGTTAAGTATGTTTATTGCACAAGAAAAATCTTTTGTTTGGTTTCTTTAATGTCTAGGAATTAGATGTTAATATGATCATCTATATTTTCTTATCTCTTATAATTGTCAATTAAAAAAATAAACCTGATCTTATCTTTTACAAGCTTGTGTTTTATTCGAAGCAAGTAAAATTATTATCATGAAGGCGAAGCACAACACAATTGTTTACAATTTTCTTAGCTCATTTAAAAGGTCGTACAATTTGAAAACTACTGTGGTTATACGACAAAATCTTGGTTGTTTTAAAACGGAAATTCTAAAATTTCGCCATATTGTATTTGTAAGTCAGGGATGAAATTTTAAATTGGAATAAAAAGTAAATTATCCTATCGAAGATTCTCCAAAGGATCTTTTCCTTTGAACTAATACTCCCGATTGATGAAATCTAATTATTTGTAGAACAAAAGTACCCGTACGATGTGTGCTACCGAGAACGACAGACATGCTGGTTACAGGACAGAGACACCCATTCCTCGGCAAATACAAGGTTGGAAATACATGGACAGTCATAAACTGTATTTTTAAAAATAAATGTAAATTTAAAACATTTATCGTTTGTACGAGGGTTCTAACACGGTTTTATGAGAGTCTTCCAAATATTTCTGTCACGGGTATTGCATTTCTAAAGAGCAGCCATTGTTAAATATATATTTTCAGTTTTAATATTCAGTGTATCCCCTTTTACCAAAGCACATTTTGTAATCTAAGGAAGTCGTTAAATCTTACTGAGTAGACTTCCTTTACTATCTTTTGGAGGCACTAGTCCCCAGTGCTGCTAGTGTATGTCCATACTTATATTTCTTCTCAGAAAATATTATATAATTTTGTTTTAAATATAAGCAGTTGCATAAGCTTATATATTGAGAGTGCAGAGGGTACTTTACAACAAGTCTGTTATTTTGTAGAATCGCCGTGTTTGGTATTTGAATTTGACAAAGGTAATGACATGAATATAAAATGTTTAATGAAGCGACTTTTGTGGTTTTTTTTGTCTCATTGCTGTCGAACGTGTGTGAAACAAGCTTAATATTATCTTTTTACAGGTTGGATTTACCGGCAACGGAAAGATCACAGCACTGGACCTGAAGCTATACAGCAATGGTGGATATTCCTTAGATGTTTCAAGCTTGGTATGAATACCCAGATTATTCTGTCTGATATTACTACGCTTATAAACACAAAGGTTTTCTTTTCTATTACCAGAATACTTAATATAATTTTTAAAGCCAATATAGTATTCAAGATTATGAAGAGCGAAGAATCTGCAAACATCGTCCAGTTTTATGAAACAATGTCACATGGTTTCAACCCATGTAAATTAGCGTCTCCTTGGTATAGAGTTTCCTTTTCTTTTGGTCTTTTTCATACGTGATATTACTTTGATTATTCCTTATATTCTATATTTTACTATATTTCACTCACTCACTCACTCACTCACTCACTCACTCACTCACTCACTCACTCACTCACTCACTCACTCACTCACTCACTCACTCATTCATTCATTCATTCAATCATTCAATCGTTTATTGTATAAATGTTATTTCTTTTCAGAAGGCCACATTGTAAATAAGTCAAATGTTTTGTACGTTTACTTAATGTGTTTTACCTTCTATAAATAAAGATTTTATTATTGGCGCCGCCGATGACGGCGTCGGCGGCCTATTATGGAATAGTTTTTCCGGAAGTACATGCTAGGAGCGGTTATTAGAATGCGAAGAAAAATGGTTTTAACTGTATGCTAAAATAATACGAAATAGACATTAAAATATTGATTATACACATTTCCTTCATTAAAACGTAATTGTTTAATTGTAATGTTCCTTTTCATATCTTTTAGAAAAAATACGAAAACGTAAAACAACTTCTCCCTTATCGGTTTTGCAAAATTATAATATCAGTTTATTTTTTACCACGTGCTTTAAAGTCAGTCTCCGTGGTGTAGTGGGTAAGCTGATGACCGCCTAATTTTATGAGTGGAGTTCAAATCTCGGTCAAACCCAATTTTTTAAAATAATTTTTCTTCCGTTTTTTTCAGCTTTAAAACCACCATGATTTTAAATGTTTTCTGCAAATATTCATAAAATTTTTCATTCAAATCAAACTAATAATGATTGCTTATCAAAAAGCTAATTTTAGCTATTTAACGCCACACATGTACAAAACTATTTTCGGCGCCCTTTGATGCTTTGCATCAATGGTATTCTTGTTATTATCATTATTATAATGTCTATCATTGCAGGTAATGGAAGTCGGGATAACATCTTTTGATTCCGGCTATAAGGTCAAGGACGTCCAAGTAGAAGGATATATTTGTAAAACAAACACCCCGTCGAATACTGCTTTTCGTGGTTTCGGTCATCCACAGACTGTGCTTGTCATGGAGGATATCATTTTTCAAATTGCCAGCAAGCTAAATATAAAGTCAGAGAAGGTTCTCTTTTAAGCTTTGTACTTTGATTAATAAACTGAATTCAATAAAAAACTTTTTTTTCTGTGTTGATCTCTTACTTTTTTAGATCTGACGACTTTTAAAGAACCCGTTCCTCGATAAATATATTTTACTGAACTTGGTAAGAAAAACATACTCGACATATCTTTACATAACTGTCAAACACTGATTTATCAAAGGTTTGTTTGAAACAGGAAACTTGTTGTATTAGTATATAACTTACACTATCTGTAGAAGGAAATTGAATACATCATTAATAGCAAAGTGATCGTTTTCATAGGTTCGAGAGGTAAATTTATACCAGGAGGGAGATATTACACCTTATGGAAGTATGCTTGAAAACTGTACACTGCCAGAATTATGGCACACATGTAAATCTGACAGTAACTTTGAAACCCGCCTGAAAGAAGTTGAGAACTTTAACAGGTGACTTTTTATTATCTTTCTCAAGAGCTTGCATCGCCTACAAGTAATTAAAAGAATGCATGAAAATTGATTCAGAAAACTATGAAAAGTTTGAAAAGCTCAAGATACAAGATACAAGATACAAATTTTTATTTCAAGTCGGCATGGTAAAACATGATAACATTAGCTATGTATAGCTATTAACCGACAGTAACATCAAGTATAATATTAACATAAGAATAAAGTACCTGTGATATGATTAAGACATACATAAAGACTTACATAGATATGAAGCACAAATAAAACCTTGTGAAGTTCTACACTATGTGTAGTATATTTAATTTTATAAGGCAAGTAGTTAAGATATGTACCAATATACAAGTGAGATCATAATATTGCATCAAAAATCACATTTATAATCATAGTACATAGATATATATAATTTAATGATAAATATGAAGCACATATAAAGCACTACTATGACACTTCAAATACTGTAATGTCTATTTAAACCAAGTACCTTTTGTAACATGAGATCTATTTAAATAATAAATAAAGTTGAACTATATTATGAA